>PVJO010001762.1:0-161435 GCA_004026905.1 Hystrix cristata | reverse complement strand
AACCTAAATACCCAACAACCAATGAATGGCTAAAGAAGATGTGGTTTTTCTACACAATGGAGTACTACACAGCCATAAAAAGGATAAACTAGAGTCATTCATATATAAATGGATGTTCCTTGAGAACATACTTTTAAGTGAAATAAATCAGACACTCATGAGTACACATCAAATTGTCTCTCTGATATGAGAAATCATAACTGTAAGTAAGGACAAAGCTGTAATAGATATTATATAAAAGGAAGATAATATACAAAGGAGAGGAGTACTAGAAAGAAAGAAGGGGAAAAGCAGAAAGGCAATAAAGGAAAGAAAAGAGAAAGGGAAAATATGGAAAATTAAGAATAAACCTGCTGTAAATAGGGAGGGAGGGAACAGAGGGGAGGGATGGGGAAGAGGGGGGAGAACCAAGATGCATCATGTACAGGTACAAAATAAATTTGATGAATGTAACCATTATATGTAAAATGTACCAATACATGTTCTTGGTTTAAAATAAAAAAAAAATTATGTGATAAGTTTAGCAACTTTACATAGTGTTTTTTAAATTGCATGGTTGGTATTTAATAGTACTTAGTTCCATGATTCAAAGAGTTTTGTATCCTCCAAAGAGAGTGAGGAAACCACATGCAACTAGTGAATCAGTTTCATAAACTTCGTCTCCATTGGAGCTCTAGGAATTTAGCAACCTAGTTTTGAAATCTGCAGTTGACAAGTAAAGTAGTTCTGAAGTCTGAAGGTTTGCAGAAAATAAATAATATACATGCTTTAATAATTTAATATTTTCTGTTGGAAAGAGATAGCATTTTTGGGTTTTTTGGGGGTAGTTCTCTTTTCTAAACAGAAAAATCCAGTGTTAGTGAAGAAAAAAATCCAGTTGGAAGACATGTTTTCTCCTTTTAAAACTCCACTAGTATAATACATAGGAATGCTGTTAACAAAAGAGAAGGTGTTAACAAATGAGAAACGGCTCCTTTCCTTGGTAAAGTGACAGTTTGAATAACTCAAGTTGACCCTAAAACCGTTTAATTTTTCTCAGTAGTCGAGAACAGAAAGATTGTGGATAGAATTGAGATGGCAACAAAATGGTTTGCTACCCATAAACATTCCTAAGCACTTTCGGAAGGATCAAATGGATTTGCCCCATCACCTAATTCTCAGGAGCATGCAGGTGATGATGTGCTTGAAAGGCATACCTACCACACCACTGCTGGTTCTCCACATTGGACATACTCAACGCTTATCAGCTGGTGCCTTGCTCCCAGAGAGAGTTTAGCACTCCAGAAGGACGAGGGGAGTCATTAGTTACGGTATGTGTAGATTTTCAAATAACTAGTTATATAGAATAATTAACAATAATTGAATACTGGATAATATGGGTTTTCTCACTCAGTGAGCCTAGAGTCTAGTAGACTAGTAATTTCTGGCTACTAATAAATATTTAGAAGCTTATTCCATAGGTGAGGTGAAAAGTGGCAAGAACAGGAAATGTTCCGTGCAAAAGTAGTAGAACAGCGAGCGACTGCCTTTTTGAAAAAACAGCCATCCCACCCCATCAAGGACAGTTTCTGGTCAGGTGGTTGTTCACAGTATCTTTCTTTGTTGGTGATAGTGAACAGTTTTCATTATCACTTTGCCTTTTCCTCCTCTTCTGTGCTTTGTCTCTTTTCAGGCTGTTGATTTAGATCTCATGATATGCAATGCGAAATGTAGTTTGTATTCTGAAAGGAAAAAAAGGCCTGATTTCATGTATTCTCCCTTGACTCTTCTCCACAGTATTTAGCATGATCATTATGTGCACTATTTTGACCAACTGTGTATTCATGACTTTTAGTAACCCTCCTGAGTGGTCGAAGAATGTGGAGTAAGTAACTCTGTTTGTCTCTTTGTTTGTTTGAATCTTGTGCTTTGCTACAGTTTATCCATCAAGGAAAAAAATAGTTATTGCCACTGTTTCACAGAGAAGGCTGTGAAGAGACAGGTGGAATTTAGGGCCTCTCCCTAGAAATCAAGTCTAGAAAGAGCAACTATATTCTGGAAATTGCTAGCCTTCACCTCCACCCTTTCTGTGCTAGCCGGTTCCTGTGTCCTCAGTTCCTGGTGGTACTGTCTTCTCCGACTTGTTTCCTTTGTTTTTGTTTTTTGTTTTGTTTTGTTTTTTGGGGGGGTGGTCCTCTACTCCAAAGTTATAATGGCCTCTGAGGGCCTCTTACCTGCTCCAAGAGGAGCATGAACTACAATAGATAGCAGTACACTGTTATTTCCTTGGAATACTGTAATACCATTCATGTTCCAGTGCAACATCCCACAGTTCTGGAGGGGACTTTCAGTCAGTTTCATTCGAGCAAAGCCTCCCTTGCTCCCCTGGCTTAGTCCTGCTGTGTTGGCTGTGTGCCAGGCCTCAGGCAAGTGTTACCTTAAAATGAAGTTTCTATCTATTCAGAAATTGCCTCAAGCTATCCATTTCTTTGACAGGTACACGTTCACAGGGATTTATACATTTGAATCAGTAGTGAAAATCCTTGCGAGAGGTTTCTGCATAGATGGCTTTACATTTTTACGGGATCCATGGAACTGGTTAGATTTCAGTGTCATCATGATGGCGTAAGTTCTCCACTTACTTTCTTGGTATTCTGGGTGAGATCTTAAGTGCGTGCATGTGTGTGTGTATGCGTGTATGTGCGCGTGTGATACAATGAGTATGTTAGCATGATAGTGTTTGTAAGTGTGAGTTTGTGGATTCAGTGGTTTGAGGAATTAATGGGTAACCATGTCAGGCCTAGTGAACTTATGCTGTGGTTCTTGCTTGTGAAGACCTCTTGTTTTTCAGGCAGTGACAGTGTTTATGTGGGGAAAGGTTAGCATAGGCTTTGCAGCTATGAGGGAAAGCAGGGAGTGATTTCCCATAGATTGTCTCTCATATTTTACTCCCACTTATGACATTGACCAAGGTTTACTTCTCTGAAGGCTTGAAATTTTTAGATGTAAACCTTCAGCTGAAATGTGTTTTCTGGGAATGTCTTATCACATATGATGTAATAAGGCTGACTATGTATTGCAGACTTAAGAGCACACTCTAGAGTCAAAACATGAACCAAGGCATCCAGACTAGCCCTTTCTAAAGAGTTGCTAGAGACCATGTAACTCCACATAGCTTTGCTGCCTGCTCCTAGTACATTATTTGTGGCTTTTTTAGCAATGAAAAAGTATCTCTTTGGGAAACTTAGCTGGTGATAGAAGAGTTATAGCAGGCATTAGTATTTTTATTTCAGGTTAGGAAAGTGTTTTGCAATTTGGGGTTATGAGGAGTGGTGTATAGTTTGTGTGTGCGTGTGTGTGTGCACACGCGTGTGCACGTGTGTGAGCTTGGGAATGTGAGAGAGTATTTGCAAATGTATGGATCTGAGCATCAGGTAAAAAGTGGTATTCCCACTGTAAAATGAAAGCTAACACTATGCATTAAATATTTGAAAGTGGAACTTTGACTTTCTTGTATATAAAAATAATTTCTAGCTCTGCAGCATTATGAAATACACATTGGTGTCCTTTAAAAATCTAAGTGTCCTTGCTAAAACCAGAGCCAGTGATAAAATGAGCACTTAACCCAATACTGTTTGCTCTGATCTCATGAGCTGGATTTTCCTGAGCCTTGTTTTTTTTGTCACGGGATAAAATTTAATGACTACAAACATGTGCATACAACTCTTGGATTAGTCATATATACAGCCATTTAGGCTTTTTTTGTCATTGGCGACTAGAGAGATACTTTAATGTAGGTTGGTTTTCATGAGACTCCTGCTGTAGAAATTTTCCTCCCTTTTTTAAATGGTTCACAAAACTTGGAGACTTAAGCCTCTGATACCTTTTGGACTTTGCTTTTACTAGAAGAAAGCAAATGGGTTGATAGTAAAGTCATTTTGATTGGGATTAGCACATCACTATTAGGAGAGTAAATTCTAGAATCTCCTGGTTGTACCAGTTCTTTTTAATACTCTATTGAATTCTCCTCATCCAATTAATTAAAAAGATGTGTTCTGGGGCTGGGGATTTAGCTCAGTGGTTAGAGTGCTTGCCTTGTAAGCACAAGGCCCTGAGTTTGATCCCCAGCACCAAAAAAAAAAAAAAAAAAAAAGTTTCTAAAAAGATGTGTTCCTTAAATGTTTATATTTTGAAATTTTTCTTTTTCAGGAAAAAAAAATGAAATCATAGCTTATATATAAGACCCTTTCTTCCCCCGATCCTCAAACCCTCACCCAGTGGTACCATTACAAGTTAACTTTGGTTTGATTCTGCAGGTATATAACAGAGTTTGTAAACCTAGGCAATGTTTCAGCTCTACGCACTTTCAGGGTACTGAGGGCTTTGAAAACTATTTCGGTAATCCCAGGTAAGATGGCCCGGGGTTGGTGTTAGGTGTTGGGTTAGGGCCCTGATGTGACGTATTGTACTTTTTGTTTTGTTGTGGTTTTGTTTTTTCCTTTGGTGTTTGTGTTTGTGTCTGTGTTTGTCATTTGTGTCTGTGTGTGACCTCCCTTACTACAGATATGTGACAGAGTTTGTGGACCTGGGCAATGTCTCAGCGCTGAGAACATTCAGGGTTCTCCGAGCTTTGAAAACTATCTCTGTAATTCCAGGTGAGAAAATGTATGCACAAGACTGACTGCCGCATCTCCTCTTTCCCGCCATTCATTTTGTCTACCACATTCTAAACTGGTGCCAGCACAGTTGATATGGCCTTGCATTCTGCATGCTTTGCCTTAGAGACGTTCTCCAGAATGGCCCTTTGGTCCCAAGGCAGTTCTCTCTGACTGTGCTTGCCAGGCATGCAGCCCCCATGCCACTCATGCTTTTGAAAAGGCACGTGCTTAAGAATCACTTGGATCTTACAATATGTGAAAAAAAATCATCACAGAGCTAGCTGTCTCTTTGTATATAAATCATTTAAATCCTGGCCTCATGGAATTACAGTCAGCTTTCACCATCATTCCATTGCTTGTGGTTTCTAGGCTTCCTATAGCATGATTTGTTGATGGAATGTTATTCAAAGAGTTTTATGCTTACTGTACTAATGGAATTATTTAATCACAGATGAGACGCACCCAATTAACTAGTCCAGAATTACAGACAGATTTAAGACCCTTGGAGTTAGTGAATTGAACTTTAATAATCACTATTTATCATGTTTTGCTGCTGTTTGTTTTACTAGAGTGAGAACCAGTATACATCTACTATACATATATTCAGGGATCATTCTCAAACATAAATCCCAAAGAAAGCTTATGCAGGTGCTGTTTTACAAAATCAAAGGTAAGATAAGACACAACTAAAAGATATGGGCAAACAAAAAGTAAAGAAACTTGAGGAGGAAAAAGGAATCAGAATGTGGGTTGAGAGGTAGTTGATTGACAATCTCTTTAAAATGTTTGCCTTTTTCTTTTTGGTCCTGTTTGAGCTAGCTCAGTAGTTCCTAACCTTTTGAAGATTTTGGATCCCTTTAAGAATCAGATGAAAGTTCACAGACCTCCTTTAAGCCCATCTGTGGACCCCGGGTTAAAGATCCCTTGATTTTTAAATCATAACAACTGGGTAGTATTTTTCTTTCTAAAGAAGAGTCTTGAAATCTGGAATGAAAGACAGTTGGTCTTGCAAGCCTGAGATTGACTGGCGGTAACTTGGCAGAAGTCAACACTATGTTGATACTCTTTGAACTTTAATTGCATTCAGTGTTTTTAAGGGAGTCTCCCTAGAGCCAGTCTTTCTGCAGCTATTCTGTACAAGTAGGGACATAGAGAACAGAGGCATCCTATTCTAATCACATGACTCATCATCCCCTTGTGGCTGGCTCAGAAATATTCCTCTTTTCCCCTTTTCAACATTATCTAAATATCAGATGGTGAAGGAGGAAGCACAGAGGTAGAGTCCTGGAGAGGGTAGACTTGGAATGTGGTTTACCAGGCACCTCAAGGAAGGTAATCCCTTAGGCAGCCCTTGTCGGATTTTCTGAGGCAGCTGTAGTGCCAGATCTTTACTTGCTTTTCCTTTGGTCTCATTCCTAACCTTAGTCCCTTTTAAATATGATCCTGTGTTTTCTGCTCACTTCCCCCAGCATACCCCGTAAGGCATCTGTCTTTTTATGTTCTTGTGATCTCAAAACTTCTCTTCCAGAATTAAATTGGAAAGCTGCATTCTGTTCACTGACTGGGGCAGCAGATGCTATCTCTAGTCTAGCTCATCACTTCTGTCTTTGTCTCTGCTGTTGGTTAACTTTTGACCAGGGCATTTCTGCAAGGTAACTCTTGACTGATGTCACGTTACTTAATACTGTAGTGATGTACATAAGTGTAAAACTATGTAGTGTCTGTAACATGATGCCTGGCTCATTGCAGTGCTCCACAAATGACTGTAATAATAGCAGTTACCACAAAGAAGAAACCTAGGCCCAAGGCAAGGGGTTTATACCAAGATTTAGACCTCAGCTTCACAGTTTGAAATAGATTCCCAGATTCCTATTTCTAGAAGCACCCCTAGTTACGCCGGCTTTGGGAAGATAACTGGGATGGAGAATAACTTTAAGGATAGTAAAACTAATAACAGATCACTGTCAGTAAAAGGTATATTTGCTTTTTTAATTAAAGTGTGACTTTGAATTCCAGTCCTTTTGCTCTCCATTCTGCCTTTTAGAGTTAGTGAGAGAAATCCAGTAGTTGATGTCTCTTTTCTCAGCCCCTGGAAAATTCTGGATTTGACTCTCTTGCTTTTTCCTGCAGATAGTTGTTGTCCTCTTCCTCCTGCAGTTGCCCAGGTCTCCTGCCAAGGAGGGGCCACCAGCATGAGCCAGTGGATCTGGGCCTGTCTCTTCCTTGAAAATCTAAGTCATTTTGATACCAGTGTTATAGAGCTGGAATATAATGTCCTTTAGTATAAAAGAAAACCATGTTATTTTGTATGCTAAGTTTTCTTGTGGATCATTTCCGTGGAATTATTTGCTCTCTTTGCCTTCTCCTGTTCCCAGTTTGATAATAGGCTTTTCCAAAAGCTGCCAAAACCAGAATAGAAAAGAGTGACCATGGACCTGATATGGAGCCTACAGTATCTCACAGAGCCCTCCAAGTCTCAGCTCCTTTCATGAGAATGTATTCTTTCCTAGAATGGTCACTGTATCTCACCTAGGCTGATGCTGTCCTTCCTTAGCATCTAATAGATATTTTGAATGTGTCTGGGCTACCAGAATTCTGGAAGATTGGAGAGTAAGGAACATCAGTTAGCTCCAGCCTTTTGTATATGAAATGCTTTCCTTTAGCTTACCTAGCTCAGAAAAGATCAAACTCACATTCTGACCCATTTTATTTGCTAGCTCTAGAACTGGATACATATCACTTGTGGTTTCCCTTTTGTTTCAGTCACCAGTTTGGGGAACAGTGTGCTCACTCTGTACTAAGAGTGTCATTGATAGAGGAAACGATTTCTAAATTGGCTTTGACCTACAATTTGCCAGATTCAACTTGACATTGAAACATTCTGCCTAAAAATTAGCGTTTTAAAACTTTGTATTTATCTAGGACCTGAGTAGAAAAAATGAACTTCTAAATGATCCTGATAGAAGTTTCATCTTCTGCATTCCTTGATCATATGCCACAGGAATGAAGCACCTAAAAGTAGAGTGAGAATATAAAAGCAGGTTTCTCAAGCATCTCTTGGAGAAGAGCACTAATAGCATAACTAGAACCAGTTGGGAGATCGGACTTGTCAGTTCCTTTTCATTTCCATCATTTAAATTGCTCTCCCAAAGCACTACTTACCCATGCTCACCAGCACTGATTTGACACCATCATGCTCTCTTTAGAGTTGTAATTTCTTGATTACTTTTCTCTTGGATATTTTATTTCTCTGTGTTCGTTTTTGTTATTTTGACTCCTAACTAGTGAGATCAGGTAGAAAAGCAGGGGAAATGATGGGCCGTCCTCCTTCATGTTCTAATACTGTGTTCACACGGAAAGCATTTTCTTTAAATGTGTGTATTGCAAATGTGACAGTTTCTAGTGCATAGTGAAGGGCGGGTAGCAAAAGTGTTTTGTGAACATATTCAAACTCATTGTTGCTTTTGTACTTCTCCTTCTGCATTGCTTGTTAGAAAAACACCTGAAATTTAACAGTGGTCCTAAGTAGAAATGCACTGAAGATTCATACTATTCCACTAACCCACTTTTGAGAACCAGTTGAGTTTTGGTCACACTTCATGGTATGAATCTGGTTTCCAATAAATAAGTCTACAACCCTCAAATCTTTTCCAAATTACTCCTTATCTGAAGAACCTTCAAGAACCATCTTTGTGAGGATTACTTTAGCAGCAGGAAAATTGACAAGGCTCTACTTCTCCCTTGGCCTTGTCTGGGCCCTAGTCAGATTCTGGGAATGAGGAGCTACTCTTTTTCTTGAGCTGAGAACTGTTTGTGATTGCTACTGAGGCCTGTATCAGTATTAATTTTGTGGGAGAGTAGCTCACATTGCTTCAAACCACTTAGATTTCTCAGTCTGAGCTACAAATAGGGAAAGGTGAATTAACATTATTTATAATCTGGCCATCACAATGGTAGAAGATTTTGATCTCAATATGGCTGATTTCTCTGGACATAACACATAAGCTGGCTTCGTTCATTTGTTCAAGCAATTGCTGGGCATTATGAAAGGTAACATGGATCAGAGGTGCCTTTAGACATAGAGTAGAGTAGAATCCTGTAGCAGCAGCTTCGCCTGCTTCTCAAAATTGCTGAAATACCTAACTCCTTCTCTGGTTGCTGACCTTTCTGTGTATTGGGTCCAGCTATCTTTTAGGAGTCTGTAGTAAATGTATTAACATCTTCTGCTCAGATATATACCAATACTAGTTAATGCTAGCTTCTTCCAAGAGTTCTCGTTGTCCAATTTGCCCCCATGTGGCTTCTGTTGCACACTCTGTTGTGTAGGAGTCATTTGAAGGAGCATTCTGCTCTGTTTTGGATAATCAGTATCTTGCTTGTTCTGGCATGTGGTGTTATGAGCCAATAGAAGCAGCAAGGCAGCTTCTCCTCAAAGCCAGAGCAGTGGCATTCTCCGTTCTTGCTTGCAGCAGGTCAGGCATTCCACCAGCAACTTCTTGCCTCTGGTGACCTGTGTTGGTGGAGACAAAAATACTTTTGCTGGGATCTATTTACTCTGTTGATTAGCCACTGTTGGTGTGATTGTAGAGCTAGAGTTTAGGAAAGGCATTGATGGTATCATCTTCATATATTGGCACTGATGTCTCTGCAAATGTGGTTATTTTTGATTATCAATTCTAACAGAAGGAAGAAGAGTCTTGGCTTAGACCATTGTATAATTCGGTAACTATTTACATTTAATTTTGCTGTGTAATTGGGTGCCTTCCTTCACCTGCAGACATTAAACCCCAGCACCTTTCTTTTTTTCTGTGCCTTCAAATTTTCTCTTGGATCTGGATGAGAATCTTGAAGAATAAGTTTTTAAGATGGCTCTAGTTAATAAGATTATTCTTGATTAAATAAGATCTGTTTCTCTGGGCCCCTGTGAAGTACAAGCAGCTGAATATCATTCTAAGTTCCTACTTCAAACTTCATGAAAACTAAATTAACTCTCACCAACAAGATGCTCTAAGCCTCAGACTTCAAAACACTTGAAGAAATTTTTTGTAGCTTTTGGACTCATACATTCAGATTTCTTCAACATTGATATCCAATTTAAGAGATGTTCACCCAACTGTTGTGAGCCCTCAGGTCCCTTCAAGAAGTAATGAGCATTGTGCATGGTTCATATTATTAGTTGAGCATCCCTGTGTGCAAATGAAAGAACACAGGAATTAATTCAGGGATGCCAAGAGTTGGAACAGCTTCTCAAGGCTAGTAGAAACCAGAATGCTGAGCCAAAAAGCCCCAGTTACCAGGAAGTACTTTGTCTCTCTTTTCTCTACACGAGTTGATTTCCTCTTTCCTTCTCTTGCACACTAAATTCCTTTACTTCTCAGACACATCTTAATACAATGACAGATTATGGCTGCCACTTAGCTGCCAGAATTATGTATTACCATGCCCTCTACGTGAAAAGACTACTCAACTGTTTCTTGTTCTGTTTCACATTCCTATAGGAAAGGATTTGTATGTCCATCCTGTCACCTGTAACTACTAAGAGGTTGCCTCATGCAAGGCTGCTGAGAGCTTGCCCTTAAGGAATACTGTAGTTGGAGCTCACGGCCTGAAATTTCTTGTTATGTGGGCTTGGAACTGTCCAGAGTTCCCACCCAGGAAAATCAGATCAGATCCATGCTAAAATTGTATGCTTTTTAAGTTACTTTTTTAGGTTGGGGATTTAGCTCAAGTGGTAGAGCACTTGCCTAGCAAGCTCAAGGCCCTGAGATCGATCCCCAGCACCTCTGCAAAAAAAAAAAATAAATAAATAAATAAATTACTTTTTTTATGACAGACTCATCTGTTTGACTGTTTTGTAGTTTTATACTCCAGTTAAAATAGGAAGAGAAGAAGCCTTAAATGACAAGTGACTGTCTGAATCCTTCAGGAGAGGTGACTGTATGCTCTTCATAGGAAAAGAAGCTTTACAAGCATCCTTTTGTGACCCACCCAAGTGTTCCTTTTTAAATCACTCCAACTTTGAAAACAGTAGACCTGCATAATGTTAGAAGCCTAAAATTGGATTATTGACCCAATGCAGACCCTCACCCAGTCAAAATATAACGAAGACTTTTCCATGTCTCAGCAAAAGTGTGGAAATACATTCCGTAATCCTGGGGCACTAGTTCTTGGTGGCTGCCTTCTGTTGTATACTAACAATATCTTCTTACATAGCTATGCCATTATATGATGATTTACCAGGGACTTAGGTATAAAAGACAGTTTGAAGTTGCAACTACTTTAGTCAGATGAACATCTCTGCCTTATTTTTAAAGACTTGTAGAGAGGTTTCTTCAGGTCTTTCACGTCCCACTCCATGCAGTGCTGTTTATCCACATTCTGTAGGTGAGAGAACCAACTCTGAGAGGTGACCTTGAATTGGTTCTAAAACCCTGTGGGTCATGACTGAGCCAGGACCAGAATTCTTTCTGGTTACCTGGATGGTGCTCTTCCTGCACAGCCCCGGGAGGAGAAAAGGAATCAGATTTAGAAATGCCTCATTTCCTGACGACCAGGCAAATGCCTCCTAATCCCTGTGGCAGCTGCAGTCCCCAGGGAAGGACACTGCAGGAAAGTGCAGGATTCTTTATATTTCCAGTGTTATAGTCTCATCCTTAGCACTTTTTTCTTTAATTCCCCTTAGATCCCTTTCAGAATATCCACAAGAAGAGAGAAATTTCTCATTCATTTACTCTTGCAGCATTCATTGCTACTGTTGGACTCAGATAGAAAATTCTGTTGGACTTAACTTTGAAAATTCTAGGTGGTTACTTGCAAAATACAGGGAAAGGTCAGCCAGATCTATACCATGTATTAGATCAACCCTTATATGAGGTTAGCCACAAGCAGTGCCATTATCCCAACCAGGTTTCTTTGAAGAGTGCAAGTTATGCATAATTACTGGTAGTTGCCAAGTCCTGGGTGCAAGTTATGTGCCAGGCACTGTACTAGATATTTTTTTATATTCATTGTCTTATTTAAACCTCACAATACCTCAGTGAGATTGGTATTGTAAATCTTTCTATATAGATCAGTAAGCTGAGGTTCAGACAATAATGGTTAATATTTGAGTCATTTACTGTGCCCCAGGTGCTTGGTTCATCTCTTACCAGTCCAATTATTTAAATACAGAATGACCAAAAATTGCATAATTTTCATTAATTTTTATAAGATAATACAAAAGGAAACATAAAAATAACAATTTTATCAATTTATTCAATACAAGAATAGACTGGTTGAAATGAGACCTGCTTGAATGATGCTTGCAATAATCAGTATGTAAACAAATGTGCTGCCCAAGTGACACTTGGGGTAAACTGTTAAGCGGTTAAGTGTGTTAGACAACATTTAATCCTCACAACAGTCCTAAGATATTTACCTGTAATTATCTCCATTTTATATATATATATTGTTGCTGAAGGTTAAACCCCAGGGCCTTGTACATGCTAAGCAGATGGTTTATTACTGAGCTACAATTATTTCCATTTTAAAGATGGGAAAAATGGAGAGTCCAAGAGGTTAGGTATGTTGCTCAAGTCACACAAGTTGAGATTAGTGAGATCTACCTGACCACACTTCAAAGTCAAGATTAGGATTCCTGTAAATGTCAGGCTGATCTCTTGCCTTCAAAAGGGGATCAGAGATGAGATCCTTCCTGAGCCTGTGTATCAAAGCTCAGTGTCTGCCTCCTAGTTTCCCCGGCCCTGTGGGCACCTGAACTGTCAGTGTTTTGTTGGCCGTGTGCTGTGATTATGATAGCCCAGTATTATGTAAGCCATGGAAATTCACATGTAGACTCATCAGTGTGAACGCACAATCATATTCTTCTGTATATCCTATCTCTCATTTTTCTCTGTATATATAATTAGGAAACTGCCTCCTTCGGAGTCAAATTTGAACCTGAAGTCAAAATGGGTTGTGTTTTTGTTTTAATCTAGGACAGAAAAAAAGTCATTGTGCAAGCAAGGCATATATGTACTACAAAGAAGCTGTATTTTTAAGTAGAAAGGCAAACCTAAGTAGTGGATTGATAATAATTAACCTTTTCAATATTTTGGTGTTTCCAGAGCTCTTGGAAAATTATTATACCTTCTCACTTCTTACTGGCTTTTAAAGTTCCTGTTGATTCCCTTTCTGAACTTAATCCTTCATTTTTCCAGTTGTTTTTTAAACAAATATTTACTGTGGGCTAAGTGTTACAGATATAGACTAAGACAGATATGAAAAATTACAACTATGATAAATGCTGTGGAAGAAAGTATAAAGTGCTACTACAATAGTAACATTAGTAGGTTAGGAAGAAGAGTTGGGGAAGCAGGGAAGCAGCTAGAGGAAGTGATAATTATGCTGAGATTTGAAGAATGAGGAGTTAGACAGGGTGGGGTGGAAGGGAGTGTCTAGGCAGAGAGAATGGCCCGGATGACGCCCTAAGAAGTGAGAGTCTGGGTCTTTGTGAGAAATAAAAAATAGTCCAAGATGGGAAAGTACATCCAGGAGGAAAGGAGCCACATGTCAGTAGAAGCAGTTTTCTTTTGCTTTTAAGAATTATGACCTAAAAATGCATACCTGTGAAAACTGATCATTTTGCTGACCCATTGTTACTCTCACCGTGACTATATTTTGGGGGTGGTACTGGGAGGAGGAGTAAAGCTGAGGCCAAGAGGGAGGGTGGGGAAGGTGAAGGGAGGCTTCTAGGTGACTCTGGTTCCGGGGATCTGTCTCCTCAGGCCTGAAGACAATTGTGGGCGCCCTCATTCAGTCTGTGAAGAAGCTGTCAGATGTGATGATCCTGACAGTATTCTGCCTGAGTGTGTTCGCCTTGATTGGACTCCAGTTGTTCATGGGGAACCTGCGAAACAAGTGTGTTGTGTGGCCCATAAACTTCAACGAGAGCTATCTTGAAAACGGCACCAAAGGCTTTGACTGGGAAGAGTATATCAACAATAAAAGTAGGTGGCTCCTTCCTGCCAGAGGAAAAGCCTATCTCTAGTTATATGGTCAGAAGCTACTACTGGGTTTAAAAACATAGTTGTACACAGGAAGGAATGGCAATGCTACCAGAAGTAGCCTTGTAAAGTCAGTCTCTCTCCTGTTTCTCGCCTCAAGGCAGGATTGTGTTCAGAGCTCTCAAACATCGGCCTTCTCTGCATTTCTCTCTTTTCCACTCCTTTGAAACCAGATGAAACTTCATAGCTTCTTCACATATGTCCTTATGCTTTTGCTTTAAAATTCAGGCTTAGAATTTTATTTTAAAAAAGGTTCTTTTCCTCTCTGGATTCCTGGGGATATTTAAACATTTAGTCCTGAATATGCCTATGGAACCTAGCTTTCTTTATTCTAGTAGACCTTAGTAATTTATTGGGTCCAAGAAGTCAGTCTCTAAGGCATCATTTGATTCTGTTACAATTAAAGAGTTTTAATAATTTCACTTCAGGAGTAAAAGCACTTGGATCTTGACATTAAGGAAAATTTGGTGTAGTGTTATTTCTATAAACTAATGAAAAAGTTAGCAACATTATGACTGAGAAATAAAGTCAGTTAAGTAACTGTGAGAAAATGCTGCAAAGGAGATTTCAGGGACTAAAATCCTTCTAGTTTAAAATAAGACATGGTAACTTGTGACCAGTAAGGTGTTCTAGAACATCTTGATCAAAATAAGTTTTAAGAACAGAAGACTGAAATTGTCTAAAGGAATAGACAGTTGATAGAGAACTCAGAAAACGTATTTTAGACTCTTTTTATTCAAGTTTCCATACCTGACATACAGGTTTGGTGGAACTCATGTGCCTGTGAAAAAAGCATTGTATCAAGGGCTTTGGGGTAGAGGTTTTAATTTGTAAACATATACAGCAAAATCTTTGGTGGAAGAGAATTCTCATCTGCTTACACTGCTGTTGGAAAAGATTTATATGAGCTAAAATCAATAGCTGTTCTGCTGGCACTATTAGGAACAGTGTAACCTTATTCTCTCATTTACTTAAATCTGCCTATTCATTTCCTGCCTCTTCAAACTTTTCTAGCAAATTTTTACATGGTTCCTGGCATGCTGGAACCTTTACTCTGTGGGAACAGTTCTGATGCTGGGTAAGTAGCTCACCTAATTTTATTCTCCTTCCTTAAAATAATGTACCTATTATTAGCTGGATCGAAATGGGCAACATTTTCACTTTTCTTTGTGCTCATGTAATAGATCCTACAGTTATTCCTGACTTACTGATTGATTCATATTTTCTTTCTGTTTCATATTTGTCTGACTCAAGTTAACATTTCACTACCAGGTGCATGTGTTTGTAGTCTACAGTGAAAATCAAAGATGTAAAAGAATAGAGAAAATCTGTAACATCATTTAGCTTACCTGCCTTTTGTAGATGCCCCTCATTCTGTCTTAACATAGTTGATAGTTGATACTGTATAGAATGAGGACACAGTCTTGGTGATTGCATAGTGCACAAGGATGACCCCAAATGTGCTATATCTGGCAGACCTGTGCTAGAACAAATAGCAACATATTTGAGACCCAATTCTTCTACTTTTGGCTTTAAGACCCTTGCCAAGTCATTTCACTTACTTGAGCCTCAATTTCTTCATCCACAAAATAGAAGTTTTTTTGTTTTTTGTTTGTTTGTTTTTGTTTTCTTTTTTGGTGCCAAGGATCAAACTCAGGATGTTGCACTTACTAGGCAAGCACTCTACCACTGAGCCAAATCCCCAACCCCAAAATGGAGTTTTTAATAAGTCATGCTCTTAGGTTTACTGTAGGGAACCAGTGAGCTGACAGTCATAAAAGTGCTTTGTAACAGAAGCTGCACAAATGTAGGGTGGGGGTGTCATTATTCAGAGTATGTTGATCCTCTAGGAGCTGGTGTTTTAATAAGACCACGACAACTTGAAGTTCATTTTATTTCTATACTGCTGTGGATAGTAGAGATTACATTGAGAGAAACATCATTTGAGTCTAAAAACAGATGAAACAGTACAACTGAGGTCACTGAAATCCCCATTAGGTCTTTGGTTATCACAGGTGTTAGAACGGTGAGAACTAAGGAACATCTAGACATTTGTCATTTGGGATAGTAGCTAAGTAGAATTTTATTCAGTTGCACAATAATAGAAGTCTAGCACAAAATCACCTGGCATGTTTCTTAAAAATGCAGAGTCATATCTCCCTTATTTAAAACTCTCAATGCCTCTGTCCTGGGTAGGATACAGGGCTGTATTTTGAAGGGATAGGCCAGGTGATCCTGATTCTAGGCTCCCTGCAGAAATTAGCTAGTCACTATTTTCTTCCTCTTTTTCTTTTCATTTCTTTTTCTTCCATCTTCTTGGCCTACCTCTATAGATGGTCACTCCCTATCTCCAAGGTCATGCAGTAGATAAAATTATTATCTTCAGGGTTATGACTGGGAGAAATTAAGTTACAAATCCCTAACTTCTTTCTCCTTCAGGCAATGCCCAGAGGGATACCAGTGTATGAAAGCAGGAAGGAACCCCAACTATGGTTACACAAGCTTTGACACTTTCAGCTGGGCATTTTTGGCTTTATTTCGCCTTATGACCCAAGACTATTGGGAAAACTTGTATCAGTTGGTAAGTATACCTGTTTTTATTCAGTAATAGAGTCTTCATGAAGATGTGTGGGGTCTTCTGTGTGAGAGACCTTTAGTGAAAACATCTAACAGGACCTGAGAATACCATTTCCCACAGTTGGTAGGTTTACAATATTAAGTGAATTCTCCAGCTCTTGTCCCTATTTCTTTCATTCATTCATTCATTCACTTGGCAGTACTGGGGATTGAACCCAGGGCTTTTGCACTAGGCTACATGCCTAGAGTGCTGGGATTATAGGTGTGTGTCACCACACCTATTTCTTGAATGCTCAGTCATGTATAGTCATGGATGCTTCCAACATTGGCAGCTTTTGCCTGGCCTTGGGAATCTGCTACATCTACTACCTACTTTTTAATGTTTTATCATCTGTAGCATATCTCCTTTTGGATTTTTTAGGCTTAGGGCATCTGTTTAAAAAATATTGAACATTTATTTGTATGAGACAGTATGCTAGAAATTATAAGGGTGGAATTTTTATCCACAAGGACTTGGGAGTCTAAATACATTAACATTTTTGGGATTTCTAACACATTAAGACTTGTTCACTACTTGAACCTACTGTTTAAAAGTAAAAATAATGGTTGCTCCATTCTGTTAAGCAGTGTAAGCACATTATTTCATTTTGCTCATTGTGATGGAGAAGTTAGTATATAGGTGATGCTGAGAGTCTTCCAACTTACAAATTCCACGAAATCCATTGTTTTCTTTTTTACTCTGGTATCTGTTGATACCAGTTAGTTTAAGAATAAAAAAAGGCGTTCTCATGTATAAAGGAACCTCTTTAAGGGAAGCTTCTAGCTCAGATCCCCAAATCAATTTTTATAAATTCTGTTGGACAGCCTAGAGTTCCCTCAGGTTTGAATCCTTCTCATGAAATATTTATGATTGACACTAAGTTTTACTAAGATGGTAATTGAAAGGATAAAGACAAAAACTCTGGAATAGTGGGTCCATATAGGTAAGCTAAAATCCAGTTGTTCTTTGACATCCACTTGCTCACTATTCAGAAAGGAATAGCCCTAAATTCCTCCCCCTTTTTTCTTTCCCCACTATTCTTTTTGTCATAGCACCATATTCTTCCTTTTAAAACTTATCCGATTACAAGAGGATAAGTTGAATGTCACTCAAAATGGGGACTTCTTATGAAGTGGACCTGATTCCAAAGATGAAATTTATCTGTTGACATTCTTTGAGGACCAGTAGATAAGTGAGCTAAAGTCTTATATTCTTTTTCTTTATACTTGTTTTAGAGCCAGCTGGTGAAGTCAAGTATAATTCTGAGCCCAGAGTATTTTTTAAGTAAGTAATTTAAAAATCGAAAATTTTTCTATGAAAGGAGTTTAGAGGGAGACTTTTTGGAAAAGGAAAGAGACTTTTGTCATAAAGAATGGCAGGTACTACTCCCACTTAGTATGAGTTAAGCTTAGGGAGGCCATGCAGCCCCTGAGGATGCTCAGAGTTTCTGCAGTAAGAGGAGAACCATACAAGGAATGATTGTCCTTTTCAAACTGCTGGTAATTCCCCTGCAGAGGAACTAAACTCGTAAGGTGTTTTCTGACAGCTTTATTTGATGCAAGTGTCTGAGGAAGTGGTCTTTGCCTTTACAGACCTTACGAGCAGCTGGAAAGACATACATGATCTTCTTTGTCTTGGTCATCTTTGTGGGTTCTTTCTATCTGGTGAACTTGATCTTGGCTGTGGTGGCCATGGCTTATGAGGAGCAGAATCAGGCAACACTGGAAGAAGCAGAGCAGAAAGAGGCTGAATTCAAAGCGATGTTGGAGCAATTGAAGAAACAACAGGAAGAGGCACAGGTTGGTGATTAATTTTTTGCAGCAGGCCTTCCTTCCTGACGGATTACAGTGACCAGAACTCTGATTGCCCCAGCAGTTGATCTGGTCTAGGCACATTGGCAAGTACAGATCATTAATCTGATTAAAATAACCCAAGTATCAACTGCAGGTGGTTGATCCATTTGCTCCATTTGTCTTAATGGCCAGGTTGTTTGTTAAGATGCTATTTTATTTTCTAAGAGATGAGAATTTCTCTCCATTGCCTCGTCTGGCCTTAAACTCCTGGGTTCAATCCTTCTGTCCCAACCTGCTGAGTACCTGGGACTATAGACGTGGGTCACCATTCCTAACTGTTAATATGATCTTTTTTGACTCTCTCAACTCTTTAGTGATCTGACTGGAAAGAAAAAAGTAACCAGAGCAGTTTATATAGTGCTTCATATAGGCACAGCATTTTTTGTTTTTTGTTGTTGTTTTGGTGTTGGGGGTTTTTTGATGTTGGGCATTGAACACAGAACCACTGAGCCACACCCCAGCCCAAACTCAGCCTTTTTGTGGAGAACAACACTAGGTTCTAATTAAAAAGAAGATACAGACAAAATATTAAAGTAAAAATTAAAAACTAAATATTAAAGTAAAATTTGAAAAAACAGACTTATGATCCCATCATACTAGTACTTTTTTTTCTTTTTTTTTTTTTAAGGCAGTCTCTTTCCATGCTGCCTGGCCCCAGCCTTCCTAGAGACCCACTGGCCTGCATCACCACCACATGCAGCTGCTAACACTCAGCTTTCTAATCCTTATCTAAATATACATGTATTTTTACATTGTTGCCCCATAATGTGTAATAATGTTTCTTAGTTTTTACTTCCAGACTCACTCAGAAGGAGGGGGTGTCCCTTGATACCTAGAAGGCAGTCAAGTTCTTGTCTGAGATATTCAGAAGAATAAATCCCAACCACTAGGTTCTGTTCTAATCAAATTCATTTAGAAAATGGAGACAGTCAGGCTTGGCCAGAGTTTGCTTCAACAGCCTGGTTTTCCCTCCCTTTCTCTGTTTATGGAAAGGGAAAGTTCTACCCTCACTGGCTGGTTTGGGTGGTCCCCAATAATGCTTCTGATCTGTCTGTTGTCTATGTCCCCTTTCCTAGGCTGCCGCAATGGCTACCTCAGCAGGCACTGTCTCAGAAGACGCCATCGAGGAAGAAGGAGAAGAAGGGGTGGGCTCTCCTCGGAGCTCATCGGAACTTTCTAAACTCAGTTCAAAGAGTGCCAAAGAAAGACGTAACAGGAGAAAGAAGAAGAAGCAAAAGGAACTCTCCGAAGGAGAGGAGAAGGGGGATCCTGAGAAGGTGTTTAAGTCAGAGTCAGAAGATGGTATGAGGAGGAAGGCCTTTCGGCTACCAGACAACAGAATAGGAAGGAAATTTTCCATCATGAATCAGGTAAACTCTTTGTGTTGGGTGAAATAAGTCTGAGAAATTTTAGTGTTCTTAATCCTACTTGAATTTGTTTTCCTCTTTGGCCTTACAGTTTGCAGACTCATCCCTGCATCCCTGCTATTTCCTCTCCATGTTCCACATTCTCCTTAGGAACCATGAGACTTGAGATCATGCAAATAGAGTGTCAGGTGAAAAAACAGTGACCAAAGGCACAACCTTTGGGGTTTGTGGGCATAAAAGATGGTGCTGATGAAAACAAAACAAACAGATAAATAACCACTAGAGGTGTTCGAGAGAGTTAGGGAAACTAAAAGTGAAAGGTTTGAAGAAAGCAAGAGTGTTCAGTAGATTGAAATTTAATAGAGATGCCTAATGACATTAGAATTAGAAATGTCCTTTGGATTTGGAAATGTCCAAATCGTAGAGGAGTTCAAAGTCATGTTTCAGTCTATAGTAAGAATAGATGCCATATTCAATTTGAAATGGAAACAAGCATAGGCTTCTCATTTAAACTTCTTTCAGAAATATGGATAAAAATAAGCATTTTTATGATTCATAGGGGGGAAATCTAGAAGAGGGAAATGTGTGGTTAGGAAATGGAAACTAGAAGTAGATCATAGTCTTCAAAGATGGGGAAAGATTTAGTCTTTAAAGGGACTTAATCCTTAACCTCATTCACTGAAACTTCAGGAATAATAAAGGGTGGGGTGTGTACTTTTGTTGTCAAAAAGTAGAGAGTTGGGGAGGATGACCCCTGAAAGTTTGGTTTTTCCCTAAGGTAGAGAATTAAAAATCTTATTGAAGGAGATGTGGGGTTGAATTGGGGGTTTAAAGAAAATATTGATAGTTCTGAATAGCTAGTAAGAGAAATAGGGGAGAGAATTCCCCTAATCAGATTCATTCTATTTGCTAATAAAGTCCCAACTCTTTAACATGGAGCTCATAGCATCCTCTTCCCCACTATAGATATAGTCTGCCTTTTCAGTCTCCAGTCACTGTGCCCCTGTACATAACCCAGAAGGAACTGCCAGATGTTTCTTGCATGTGATATTTGTTTTCTACCCTCTGGGGTTTGCTCCAGAAACATTGTAAGGTTCTCTATTTTTCTATCTCTGAATGTCCATGTCATGGTTATTCTTTACATTTTTCTCTCAAGAAACCTTCCCTAACTCTCTTATTCTGCAAGTGGAAAATTTCATCTTTCCAACAGATTTTATATGTGTATCTTCATTCTTGTGTGAGTGTACTCTCTGTACATATTTTATTTATGTTCATATCCTCTCTTCTCTTGAAGTCCTAATGTCAGGTTTGCTTCTCTGCACATGACTGCCATTTAGATATTGTTGGACAAATGAATACAGGAATTTCAGAAATCTAAGTTAACCCCTTCTGGGACTTCCTTATGGCTGGAGCCACCTCTGCCTCACCTCCACGTCACCTTTATCCTAGTTCCCTTTTAGGAAAAAGTGTGATTGCAACTTCATTATAATCCTGGCGTTGTCTTCAGAGCCATCACTGGGCTCATTAATGAATACCTTAGTGCTGGTAGTGCTTGGCTATTGAATAGTCTCTGATTAATCTGTAGGGTTTAGCACAGAGTTGCACTGATTGCTCCCTAGCTCAAAAAATAAAACTAGGCTTCTGAGCTGTCCTGCTTTGCATGAAAATGTTCACTTCCTCTAATTTCTCCATTTGAAAGAAATTGTAGATTCCTAGAGGCCATGGCTAACTGCCAAGACTTGCCTAGATGCACCCTCTGGTAGTGATAGTCTTTGCCCCAGTACTCTCCTGCTGTTTCTGGGATTTTATTTGGGAGAATGACTGAGGAAATTAAGGCCTAGACATATTTACTAACTGATCAAGGTTTTATAACTAGTCAGAATTCAAGCCAGATTCTAACCCAGGTCCATCTACTCTGGAACTTTACTCTCGGCCACCCCTGATAGCTGACTTGCACATGTACATGGCTTCAGGTTTCCCGCAGCACAGTTCAGGTGTGTGTCAGTTTCCTGTATGTTCTTATATTCTGAGATTGTCTGGAGACATCTCCTGCCCACCCATCTCCTGCCCATTTCTTAGATAGTTCATAAGTATTAGTTAGAATCCACGTTAGCAAAGTATTTTAATTTTTCTGTTGCAGTAGTTCTCATACTTTTTGGTCATAGGACTCTATATCTTTCTGTATACTTTGAATATCTCTTTAAATCTTTAAAAATTATTGAGGACCCCAAAGAGCTTTATAAACATGTGCTTTTAATTTACCTTACTAGAAATTATAACTAAATTTAAAAAAAATTTATTTAGTAATTTATTTATGTTACTACATTATTAACATAAATTATATATATTTTGAAAACAACTCAAATGCCCAGTAACTGATGAATGGGTAAAAAGGATGTGGGATGTTTTTTAATAATGGAGTACTACTCTGCCATAAAAAGGATAAACTTGAAACATTTATAGGTTAATGGATGCATCTTGAGAACATACTTTTAAGTGAAATAAACCAGACACCTATAAGTACATATCACATTGGTTCTTTGGTATGAGAAACCATAAGTGTAAATAAAGACAAAAATGTATAATAGATATTGTGAAAAGGGAAGAAAATATTCAAATAGGAAGGAGAACGGGGGGGAAGGGAAAGGAAGGGAGGGAAAAGGAAAAGAAACAAAGGAGAGGAAAAAATGGAAAAATGGAATTAAAGCTGTTTTAAATAAGGAGGGGAAGAGGAGTTGAAGGGAGGGGTAAGGAAGGGGAAAAAAAAAACCCAAGATGTATCACGTACAGGTACAAATTAACTGTGATGAATTCTGATGAATGCAATTGTTATGTATGTCTAAAACGTACCAATAAATCTTGGTTTAAAAAAAATTACATATATTTTTGTAAGTGGACTATTTTTCAAAACAAAAAAGTAGTGGGAAAAGTAATATTGTTAACATTTCTGTAATTCTCTTTAATCTCTAGTTTAATGAAAACAGTATTGTACTTGCTTCTGCATGCATTAAATCTGTTGCAGTATCTTTTTTGTTGTTGTTTAAGTATTTGAAAAAAATCCAATTTCATACAAATATATAGTTAGAGAAAGGGGGAATATTTTAATAACCTTTTCAGATAATTTTGAATATTCCTTCCTGTTACTTTCCTAAATTCAGCAGTGGCCATTTTTTTAAATAGGTGTAATATGGAATCTAATATTGTATCAGTAACTTCATACTCTATTATATTAAAATCCTTTGCTGTATTTTACACCATAGATCTTTTTTGGGGGGTGGGAGGCGGCGCTGGGACTCAAACTCAGGGCCTTACACTTGCTAGGCAAGTGCTCTACCACTTGAGCTAAAACCACAACCCTCAGTTGTGTTTTAATTAAACAACTTTATCTAACTTGTATACTAAACTAGTATTTCTCCTGCCCCAAACATCCACAGGGCCAGGTACCAGATAACTGTGTACCATCTCTATAGCCCAGAGCCCTCTAAAATTACGCAGACTATTTGGTCCCAAACTTGCCTACCTTGCTTCGCCCATTCCTCCGTTCGCCCATTCCTCCCTGGAGAAGCCACAGTGAAGGCTTTCAGTCATGCTTTCCTGTTAGCCTTTCTGCCTCCTGACTGCCCCTCATACTTCCCTGTGTGCTACTCTTGGGCCTGGCGTGCCCTCCTCTCTTGGAAACCACATAATAAACTCTTCTTTCAAAGGCAGTTCCCTCTATCTCTACATCTTGAGAAACTTACCATCTTCCAGCCACATTCTTTAGAGCAGTTTTTCTCAAACATCTGTGGCGAAGCACTAGTTTTTTTCAGATTTTTATGAACTGATACTATTACTGTGAAATATAGTAACAATGAATTTCTAGAAAAATTATCACATTCTTAGATGTTATGACAATGTTAATTGCTATAAAAATTTCTAAATAGTTCTCTTGGTTTCTTTGCATGCCTCATTGTAAACCAGTAACAGGTCGTGTACTAGCACTGATCTGTGACTCCCATTCTTGACTAGAACAGGTTCAGGGAAATGAGAGTTGCTCAGTGAGGATGCCCAAGCAGTGGTATGTGAGAAGAGAACAGTAGGGTAGAGAAGGCCCTGATCCCATTACCAGTCCAAAAGCCTGGGAAAGGACACCCAGTGACAGCCTTTATTCATAAAGAAGGCCCAATCACCCAGTGTACTTCCTCCTCTCTGATGCCAAGATGTAGCAGAAGAATAAAATAAGTCAGGGTGATCAGAGATGTTGCTTACCTGCAGCCTTTTTCTAGAGGCATATAAACAGCACATGGCATGTATTTAACAGTAAGCTTTATGTAAATAATGTGATTAATGATTTTGTTGATATGGCTCCCAGTGATCAAACTCATTTATGTCTCAGAAGTTTGTGAGTTGCTTAGAGCCAATGCAGGAAAAGACTTCATAACGAATGAAAGGCAAGTGAGGAAATGCAGCATGTAGGAATTAGAATTTTCCAAGAAAATGTATTGATCTAGGGGCAAGGGCTTTATACATGTCTGGAAGATACAGAAACTGGAAGTAGTTTGAGTACAGAACCAGTAATGAAATTCTAGACAAGACAAAAACAGAAGTACTATAGAGGAGCTCCAGAGTCCTTCCAAGGTTATTGTCAAAAGTATTATCTTTAAAAAGATTTTGTTAACACTATATCGGCACAGACCCAGTCCATAAAGACCTTTCACAGTGCAACCATTTTAGAAGGTTAAAGCCTAACTTTTAAGCAAAGAACTCATATAGTTTAAAAATTCTGGGGGTTGGCGATTTAGCTCAAGTGGTAGAGCATCTGCCTAGCAAGCACAAGACCCTGAGTTCAATCCCTAGCACCCCCCCAAAAAAAAATTCTTCTGAAAGTTGCTTCAAAGTCTTAATTGGAGAAACTAAGTATCTTCATGTAACAAGGAGGATTGCCTAATGCCACGTGTTTGCCAAGTTTTTGTTGTTGTTGTTGTTGTTTTGCTTTTAAAGCAGTGATCCTCAAACTGGGCTTGCATCCCCTTTGGGGCACTTGAAGACTTTCTAAGTACAGTTTTAAGGAATCTGACTTCCAGACCTTTATTACATGTAACTATACCTGAGACCAGCCCTGTGGTTCCATCACACTGGTTCCCCTTTCTTCCTCTTTTCAGAGACATTCTCCTCCCAGTCATCCCAAATGTTACACAGTTCTTGCCCTATGGCCCAGTGCTCGGTATTATTCATTGCTGTAACATATAAAAATCTTTGGAATGCCAAACAAAAGGATAATTGAAAATATTAGTGACTACAGTAGCTAGGTGTGGTGGCACATGCCTGTAATTCCAGCACTTGGGAGGCTGAGGTAGGAGGATCACCATAGTAAGTTCGAGGTTAGCCTGAACTATATAGTGAGACACTGTCTTAAAAATATTTAAAAAAAGAAAAGAAACTATTAGTGGCTATAAAATTTTTTATTATAAGAACCTTAAATCCATTGTAAGGCTTTTGGAATTTATCTGTATCTTGCATATTTCTCCTAAGAGTAAAACAATTGTAATCAAGGGTGTTAGGGGTTTCTGAATTCACTATTCAGGTGGTTGTCACTGGAATACTGTACATTTATAAAAAATGAAAAATGAGGTAATATTCTTCAACTAAAAATAAGTCTTATCTGGCCAATTGCTTTGACATTGAAGACTAGGTTTGCCAACCAGATAATATGATGGCCACTCTCATAAGTAAGCTAAATCTGTGGCTTTAAGGTTTTGATAAAAATATATTTTTTATATATATATGAAGCATTTGATAAGATAAAGCCACTTATCAATGATGTAACATTGTAACAGCAGTGTTACCAATGATGTAAATAAATTAATAGTGTTTCAAGTACCTTTTTTTAAATTTTGGTACTGGGGATTGAACTCAGGGCCTTGTTCTTGCTAGGCAAGCACTCTAACTACTGAGTTCAATCCCCAGCCCTATTCCAACCTTTATGTTGGGTTAGAAGAGGTACCTTTCAAAGAAGAACTCAAATCAGTAACACATAATTATTAATAAATAATAAGTCCTTTCTTGAATCTTTTTCAGAAATCAAGAAAGAATATTTCTAACAACTGTGTAACAAATTCTTTGGCAAGTTGGGTTTTCAGTTCTTTGTTTTCAACAAAATTGAAATAGGACCTAATTTGTCAGCTGATAGATCATTATCATTATAATAAATTTTGCTAATACTTTGCTGTGTGATTTTTGGCATATAATTTGGAAGGAGTCCAAAGAATTGAGTGACTTTATTACAACAAATTTCTTCCTTTCCAAGATAATATTTATGTAAATAAGGTTTCTCAGCACTTAAAATCTGTTAATAGAAGGAAGAGGAAACTGATGGTGAGCTATCTCATTCCAATATTACTATCAGCAAATCTTGAAGCACCAATTGAAAAAAATCTCATCCATCTCACTTGAGATGCATTTTAACAAAATTTTCTTTATAAGCTACTTATAAAATGTGTAATATATTTGTGTAGCTTGATCAATTAGTCATGAGAATTGTAAAACAAATCAAGGAGAATTGCGGGGAGGGCGTGCTGAGGATGGAAATCTGGACCCTGTGCCTGCTAGGCAAGTGCTCTATCACTGAGATAAATCCCCAACCCCCAGGAGAATTTTTAAAAAGTTCTCAAGGCCTCGTTGGTCACAGGAAAAATTTTTAAATTTTAAGATCATTTCTAATGTTTTGTTGCGGAGTGTTCAAGGGTGATTAATAAAACACATTCAAACATTTAAAAGCATATTTGCATAAAATTTCCCAGGGAATGCGGAAGTATGAGTTGAAGGAGAAAAGAAAGTTCTCCAAACTGTAAAGAAGAGTTTCTGTTAATATTAGAAAGTACATATTGTATTATAACTGGTCAGCTGGGAGTTATACATTTAGGGACCACGGGGCAGCAAGGAGTATCTTGAGTAAGCTGAAGACAGCTCTGTCTGAGCCTAAGGTGAACCTAAGACTCAGATGTGCGTCCCATCGGATCGGCGCTCTGGGAAAGTGAGACAGAAGCGTCTTGGTGGTAACGTCGCGTGAACAGGGAGTAGAACTGTTGGATCTTTCGCTGGTCGAGCACGGGTGTATCCCGGGGCCGGATCCGATTAAGGGGCAATGACAGTGGGAGGTGAAGGGCAGATCTTTGCGGAAACACGGGTGTCCCGATAGGAGGACTGCCGAGGTGTGGCCCCTTTGCTCCGGACCGGGAGGTCTCACTCCGCCTTTCTCTCTGTCTTCCCGCCCTGCAGTCGCTGCTCAGCATCCCGGGCTCCCCCTTCCTCTCCCGCCACAACAGCAAAAGCAGCATCTTCAGCTTCCGGGGCCCCGGGCGGTTCCGAGACCCTGGCTCCGAGAACGAGTTCGCAGACGACGAGCACAGCACGGTGGAAGAGAGCGAGGGCCGCCGGGACTCACTGTTCATCCCGATCCGGGCCCGAGAGCGCCGCAGCAGCTACAGCGGCTACAGCGGCTACAGCCAGGGCAGCCGCTCCTCGCGCATCTTCCCCAGCCTGCGGCGCAGCGTGAAGCGCAACAGCACGGTGGACTGCAACGGCGTGGTGTCGCTCATCGGCGGGCCCGGCTCCCACATCGGCGGGCGGCTCCTGCCAGAGGTGAAAATAGATAAGGCAGCTACCGAAGACAGTGTAAGGAAGTACACACAGCCAGGCTAGGCATGGCAGTCTCCCGCGCCCTCCCGGCCCTGCCCATCCCACTCGGTCTCTCCTCCCACCCCTGTTCCTTCCCCTCCTTTCTCTTCTTTCCCGTCCTTTTCTTCTTTCCTTTGTTGCTGACTCCACTTCCCCCATCCTCCTTCCCTGTTTTAGACTACCCCTTTCTCATCATCATCTTTTACCTCTTCCTGCCCCTTTTGGCAAGCCTGTGTGCCCACCTGCTGCCCTTCCCAACCTGCCTTGACTGACTGCGGGATGGAATGAGAATGCCACCGTGCCCAACAGTGAGCAACTCCGAGCCGATTTGGAACCACCGATGCTTCTCATTCCCTCTTTTCCTTTCCCCTCTTAGGGCAACAGCTTGGAAGTTAAAGGCTTTATTCTTTCAATTTTAAAAAGTGCAATATCATTTGGAATGATTTTCTGTCTCCTTTGCAAGGATGAGACGTGATTTTTCCAAAGAGAGATGTTCACCCATAATGCTGGGGCAGGCAGGAGGTGTGTCCCAGGAGAGCCAGGCAAAGAA
Organism: Hystrix cristata; assembly: GCA_004026905.1. Classification (NCBI taxonomy): domain Eukaryota; kingdom Metazoa; phylum Chordata; class Mammalia; order Rodentia; family Hystricidae; genus Hystrix; species Hystrix cristata. The sequence goes on along the minus strand of PVJO010001762.1, from coordinate 133,711 downwards.
ACCAGTAGGAAACTGGACCCAGACTCTTAGAAGGGATGGAAATAGAAATAAGTCAAAAGAGGAGAAAGTGGGAGGTTGGGGCAAGAGCACATGGTGTATGGCGGAGGAAGGAGAAGGGAAGCAAAAGATGAATATTAAATATAATCAAATGTCAGGCTCTGGAGGAGTTGCATGTAATAGCTTCACAGAATCACTTGTCTAGGAGTTCCAATAATGGTCCCCCTCTTTGGGAAATGCTATCTCTTTAACATTTCTTTAAATTCTAAGCTGTTTATACCTTTCTTTCTTTTCAGTTTTTTTTTTTTAAACCAAGAACATGTATTGGTACATTTTACATATAATGGTCACATTCATCACATTTATTTTGTACCTGTACATGATGCATCTTGGTTCTTTTCAGTTTCAAATTCCTATAATCTCGATGACACTGATCTTTCCCACCTCTAGTTCCTTAACTTGCCTTGCTGCCGCCTTAGCTGGCTGTGGGTGCTTTGAGGTAGCATGTCAGTCTATTCTGCTCTAACACTCAAGTGTCCTCTAACACAGCATGAAGATAGCCAGCCCTTCAACTAGCATGGTGCATGTGTGGAAGAAACCTGGGTAATTGTGGATAAAATCTTTTAGAATGATCTGTGTTTTAGGACTTTAGGGCAGTTATAACAGTACAGATAAAAATTCAAAATATAGGGCTAGGGATATTTCCCACTGGTGGATTTCTGCTTATTATGCACAAGGCCCCAGTTTTAATCCTAGCACCTCAGGCAGGCAGGCGGGCGGGCAGGCAGGCGGGAACTCAAAAAGCAGTATGGATGTGTTTGATATTGTTTTGTGTGTCCCTGCCCTTTTATTTAAAAGGAAAATATTTTCACCTTTACATTTGTGGTTTTTTACAAGCTACCAGGTACTGTGGTGGCAAGGGTGCTGGGATTGAACTCAGGGCCTCACACATGCTAGCCAAGTGCTCTATCACTGAGCTACACCCCAACCTATATTTTCAGGTGTATTATTTAATTTGTTCTAAATGAACATTTTACAAAGCTAACAAAGTGAAAGTTAGTGTTCCTGTTTTTGAGATAGGGAGCAGGCTCAGAGGACTTGTATTTCTTTAGGTCTTACAGCTCTTCAGCTATAAAGCCAGAATCTTAGACCATTCAGAAAACCCCAGTCTTCTGTCTCCTAGTTAATTTTAGTGTCTTCTCATAGTCACTTGACCATTGCTTTTCTGGAGACCTGTTTATTTAATATCAACAACTATAGTAACAATGATAATAAGTATGATTAAAGTTCCCCCAAACTCAGAGAGCTAGCCAAAATAAACACTTTAGATGATTATGTTTAATGTTGAATTTTACTAATTCTGTGTGTAAGGGTAAACTGTGGGCTCAATTACATACATAATTATATTCTCTAAAAATAGCAAGAGCCGATAACAGTGGAGAGTGAGGGGTAGGTCTAAATGACAGTACAGTTGGGGCAATGCAAATGTGTAGAACTAAATTGAATGTTGACGTCATGGCAGTTTTTAAAAATAATTAAGACAAATAATGCAACTTGCTTTTTCCCTGAAGAGAAGGTATAAGAAAAGATGTCAAGAAGAAGTTTCAACTCTAGTGTAAGGCAGATGATCAGGTTTGGGGGTTTTGTTTTTGTTTTTTGAGTAACTTTTGCTATGCTGTGTGGGAGAAGAGTGTGAGACTCAGTTGAGCAGACCTGTGGAATACAAAGCTTTCTGCACCACCTTACACGGTGGCCTACAGACCTTTGCCTTTGGTTTTAGGGAGCCTGCATACTTGGCACCCTGTAGGCACTTAGGAGATTCTCTACAGTGGCCCCAAGTGATGATGGTGACTGAATTAAGGATTCCCAAAGCCAGAGGTTCAGACTTCAAAGTGGCAAGAAGATGGGGGTAGGCAAGAACATATTATTCCCAAGGGCTTCATAACTGGGAAATGCTATTTTATTAGAAGCCATTACTGGTATGGGAAAATATGTTATATTAGTAGGGCTGAAAAACAGAATGCATACAGCCTATGGTATGAGATCAAAGCCATATAAAGACAAATTACATTTAAAAAGGTGACTGGTAAAAGTTAGCAGTAGTTGCTTTTGAGGAGAGAAATTATTAGTGACTTTTTCTTCCTATACTTTTCCAGTTTTCTATAATGGACATAATACTTACAGCTGTCATATACTGAATTTTACCACAGTGTACATGCATCTCTATAATTTAATTCTTATCACCACCCTGTCCAGTAGGTGATTTTTGTCCTCAAAGAGAGTCTTTAGAAACTTATGTAAGTGGAACTTATACCAAGGTCTTCCTGATGTCAGAGATCTTCCTGGCATCTAAAAATATTCCTTTGAAAAGTAGGAAAAAATAGTTTTTTTTTTTTTTTGGAAGGACACATTAGTACTTTTAGGTTAATATTACTAATTTTGCTTATAAAATTTGAGGTATTAATTGGTCATCTGGCAGCCCAGGCCAGGTGAACAATTACCTCTTTGCACTAGGATGCAGTGGTTCACAGCATCGAACACGTTGGCTGTGTCCACGGCCAAGGGTTAACTTGTCTTCACCTGAGCTGTTAAATGCTTTCAGTTATATACACTCTTGCTCCAGCAAGTGAGGTAGGAGTCGCTGATGGCTCACAAGCTGGTCTCATGCATTGTTCGTGTCTGGCCTATGTTATGACACATATTCTTTTTCCTATGGCCTCAGATTACAAAATGCAATTAAAAAAAAAAAAGACATCCAGACATTATAGTACTAGCATCTCATCGAAACCTTTCACATATTCATTATTTATGTAGTTGTGATAGAATGGGGATAATTTTTTCATAGTTTGGGAATTTTTACTTTTGCGTTTTGCCATAGGAGGCATTTATCTCTAATCTAGGAAGGTAGGTGAGAATCATTATACTTCATGCATAAGAAGAGCAGGTGCTGGCAGCAATCCAAAGTCACATGTAATTCAGAAATCATGTTGAAGTAGCTTGATTATCTCATTTAATGCTTTCAGGCCTTGCCCTGTAAGATAGATAATGCTATTGTTTGCATTTTTGAGGAGGCAATCAAAGGCTTAGAAGAATAAAATAATTTGTCCAAGATTGCACAGTAAGCAGTAGAGTTAGGATTTGAATCTAGGCAATGTAATTCCAGAGCTTTAACCATTAACTACTACACAATACTGACTCCAGAGCCTAAATTCTTTATTTATTCATGTGATCCTGGAAAATTAAAAATTCTGAACTCATTTTCTTTTCTATTGAGCTATTGCAAAGAGTAAATATAATAATATATAAAATGCGAAGCATATTATTTAGCCCACTCTTGGGGTTCTGAAAGCCAATTTCCTTTCCTTTCCTTGTACTTTTAGTCCCAAGGAGTAGAGAATGGGATTTCTCTGAGTTTGACTTACACAGGGCTCCTCCTAGGACTCTAAAGATCCTTTGTCTGAGAAGGAAATTGTTGTACAATTACTTTAAAGCAGAACACTACAGGGGGCTGGGGATTTAGCTCAGTGATTAGCGTGCTTGCCTAGGAAGCACAAGGCCCTGAGTTCGATCCCCGGCACCACAAAAAAAATAAAAAATTTTAAAAAAAGCAGAACACTACAGAAATTTTAGAAAGACTTGAACAGGAGCCTGATCAATAGCTAGGTTCTCAGGACATTTCTAAAATGCTCTAAATTTTACTCCCAAGAAATGTGGCTGATAAATTTCCAGTTACATATTTCCGTATGAAAGCAATTTAGAATCAGAAGTTGAGCTTCCTGGGCAGATCTGTAGGGGGCAGAATTTGCCATCTGCAGATGCTGTGATATTATAAGGAGGATGCTACAATTTAGGAGGGTGAAAACCAGTAGTCAAATGCCCTAATAAATTTTGCATTTGGATTAAGAGAAAGAGAACTAACTTGTATGGGGCTTAACTTTTAAAGAGCTTGGCTAAGGTTCTCAGTTGCTTCCTCAGTTAATGACAGCTTTCTTCCAAGGCTCCTTACAGGCTGAATTCAAAACAGACAAAGGCTCCTAGCTTAAAAGGTCTAGTTCTACCCACTCCCCAGCAATCCTCTTCTGCTCCCAAGTCAGTCACCTGTGCTGCAGCAGGCTGTTTATATCATTGAAAGCGCTAAAAGTTTTGTCCCAACTGTCCTAGTGGTGAGAACTGGCAGCTGAACCTGTAGTAGAGGTCACCTCACAGAATCCTGAGTGGAGTTCTAGTGAAGGCTGACTAGAAACCTGCTCTGGGGGCTGGGGATTTAGCTCAGTGCTTAGAGTATTTGCCTCGCAAGCATGAGGCCCTGAGTTTGATTCCCGGTACCAAAAAAAAAAAAAAAAGAAACCTGCTCTGTTCCCTACGGTTGGCTTTGGTCTGACAGCAGAAACAACAGCCAGTGATGCTGATAGGAATGTCAAATGGTACAGTCACTTTGGACATTAATGTGGCAGTTCCTCAAAAATTTAAACACAGATTGACCACATGACCCAGCAATTGTACTCCTAGGTGTATACCCAAGAGAACTGGAAACTTGCGTTAACACACACAAAAAAACTGACGTTCCACATGAATACTGACAAAATTATTATTCATAATAATGAAAAAATAGAACCAGAATACCTGTCAACTGATGAATGTATTGAACAAAATGTGTTACATCCCTACAATGGAATATTATTTGGCCATAAAAAGGAATGAAGTGTTTATATATCTAGGGTGAACCTTAAAAACCTTATGCTAAGTGAAACAACCAGTCACAAAAAGCAACATATTATATGATTCCATTTATATGAAATACCTAAAGGAGGCACATCCACAGAAACAAATCAGATGATTAGTTTTGAGCATCAAAGTAGAGAGGGGCTTGGGAGTGGCTACTAACAGGTATTATGTTCTCTTTGGTGTATTGGGAATGTTCTGAAATCAGATAGTGATGATGGTTGTACAACATTGTGAGTGTATTAAACCCTGAACTGAATTGTTCACTTAAAAATTGTTAGAATGATGAATTTTTTGTTATGTACACTTTACCTCAGTTTTTTTAATTGAGAAAGAAGCAAAGAAAAGAAAAAAACATGAATCCAAGCTTTTAAAACCTCAGCTAGGAAAGATGGACTTCAGGAATGACTCACACACCTGGGTATCCTCTGCACCTTAATTTTAGCAAATTAAGGTTTCTTGGTAATATAGATATATTTTTCTCTGGATGCTATCTAGTCCCCTACTTATTCTTAGCACTTTTAAATGATGTCTTTCATGGGCAGTTTCAGTTTGTGTGATTTAGGTAGTTATGAGTAGTGAGTATACGTTTGCTTTCTATCTCTCCATTAATCAGTCTAATTTGATGAATATTAGCGAACTACATCTACAAATGGACAATGACCAGACTATATATGAAAATAGAACTTTGGCCCATGACCTCCCCAGGAACCAAGCCCCTTATCTACAATAATACCCAGGAAGCTAGCCTGTTGTAAGTCAAACTCCCTGGAAGCCAGATTGCTGTGTGGAAGCAATCTGACCCTTCAGGAAGATAGACAATAAACTTCCCCAACACTGGCCCCAAATACCCAGGACTTGATTAATGTCTGCTGGCCCCACTCGTTTTTGTCCTCATTTGCAACTTAGGTCTAAGTTGGTTGGAGAAAGGCAGCTTTGCACTCCTAATCTGTCACATAGCACATCCTGCTTTTAGTTCATTTACCTACAGCTTCCCCATGGCAGCAGCCCCAGCCTTGAACCAAGGCTTGAATGAAGCCTTCACTTTTCCCCACAAGACTTTCACTTCCCTGCCTTCCTCTGTGCAGACAGTATTGCCAGAACCATGCTCCTGACTGACTCCCTTGCTGTATAGCAAGCTCTGAATAAATAACCTTTGTTTTTCTGATTTGGTTAATCCTTGTTTATTTCCACAATACAGATAATGCTTTGTACATATTCACAAACTCTGCACCTGTATTCCTTGTCAAAGGCATGCTACTGCGTGATCAGATTGCCACAATATATTAGCTAGCTCTCACCAAACAAGAGTTGGTGACAAGAGTTGCCAAAGTTGTGAAGTGAGAGGAGGCGGAGAAGGGACTCCCTGACCAGTTGAGGATTGTCCACTAAACTGCGTGTTCTGAGGCTCTCCCATACACTCATGTGCCCCATACCCCTTTCAGGCCCTCTGCTTCCAGCCACCACTTCTGACTTATATCCCCATAGATTCGTTTTCTTTCATATGTGTAGACTTATACAATATGTATTTTCTGTGTGACATCTTTCACGCAACAAGATTTTTTTCAGACATATTCTTGTTGTTTTGTATATCAGTAGTTCATTCCTTGTACTGCTGAGTGGTGTTTCTTTGTGTAAACATACCCCAATTTGTTTATCCATTTTCCTGTTAATGGACACTTAGGTTGTTCCCGATTTGCATTTAATATAAGCTTGCTACGAGCATTCTTTTACTAGTGTTTTGTATAAATAAATATTTTCATTTATATTGGGTTAATACCTCAGAGTGAAATTCTGGGTCATGCGGTAAATGTATGTTAAACTTTATGAGAAATTATCAAACAGTTCTCCCAAATAGTTATACCGTCTTTAAACTGACTCTCTGTGTGTTAGAGACAGTGGTTTGTTAATGATGATGGGGATGGAACCCTGAGCTCCATACATTCTAAGCATGTGCTTTACCACTGAGCTACACCAGTGGCCCCTAATTTTAGCTTTTTTCCCCCGTCACTGGGGATTGAACTCAAAGCCTTTGTGCTGAGCTACTTCCCTAACCCTTTACTTTTTATTTTATTTTGAGACAGCCTTACTAAGTCCCTAAATTGTCTAGGCCGAGCACAAATTTGTGACCCTCCTGTGTCAGCTTCCCAGAGTTCTGGGATTACAGGAGTGTGCCACCACACCCAGGCGATTTTAACCTTTTAATGGGTATAAAGTATTATCTTCAATTTGCATTTCCCTGATGACTAATGATGATGTGCATCTTTTTATGTGCTTGTTGGCTTTTCATATGTCTTTAGTGAACTGTTCAGACCTTTTGCCTATTAACTGCTTTGTCTCATTATCAGTTTTTTATATTTTGTGGATAACAAGTCCTTTGTTGGATTTTTTTTTTTAGTTTTTATGAAGTCTAGTGTATCAGTTTTTTTTTTTTCCTTTTATGATATTGCTTGAATAGAGTCCTGTTCAAGAACTCTTTGCTTACCCTACCCTTAAGTTCATGAAGATACTTGTTTTTATAACTGTTAGGGTTCTGGGTTTTACATTTAGATCTCTGGCTCATCGCCAGTTAATTTTTGTGTGTGAAATGAGATAGAGATAAACCTGGATGATACCCAGTCTTTCAGCACCATTTGTTAAAAAGGCATCCCTTTCCCCATTGAATTGGTGCCGTGGTCAGATAGCCATATTAATATGCTAGGTGTAGTGCATGCCTGTAACCCCAGCACTCAGGGCGCTGAGGCAGGAGGATTACCCCAGGTTTGAGGCCAGCCTGCACTACATAATGAGTTCAAGGCCATCCTGGTCTACATAGCGAGACCATGTCTCAAATAACAAACAAAATAATGTAAATATATATATATGTGGGTCTACTTGGGAAATCTCTTCTATTCTCTTGCCCTTTTTGTTTATGCTTATGGCAATACATGTTTATCTTGATTATTACAACCTTGTAATAAGTCTTCAGATGAGGTAGTGTAAACCCCCCAAAGAAAAAAAATATTTTTAAAGATATTTAACAGATAACAGTCTTTTTCTTTCTTTTTTTTCTTTTTTTTTTTGGTGCTGGGGATTGAATTGAGGGCTTTGTGCTTGCAAGGCCAGCACTCTAACCACTGAGCTAAACCCCCAGCCCCCAGATAGCAATCTTTTAAGGGATTATTTTGCTTTAAGGGATTATTAAAGAAGATTCTAGATCTTCTTTAAAAGAGTCCTGAATTTCCTGAATCAATAGATCAAATTTCAATAGAGTGGGTATTTTAATTCTAATGTCTCAGAATCTACAATATGGTATATCTCTTATTTAGGTCTTACATTTTGGCAAAGTTGGATAGCTTATAGTAAAGATTTTGCACATCTTTCTTTAGTTTTATTCCTTGGTATTGGAACTTTTAATACTTTCTTAAAACTTTATTTTTCAAGTGTTTACTGCCAGAATATAGAATGGAGTTGATTTTTATGTACTGACCTTGCAATATGTAACCTTGAGAAGTTATAATACGTTGGTTTTTTAGGCTTGGAGGTGTTTGAGAAAATTCCAGAGTTTTCTACATATGCAGTATTTTCCATGACTCAGCTGCCATCTTTATTTATTTACCTTTATTGCACTAACCAGGACTTCAGATGTAAAATTGAATAGAAGTGGCAAAAGCATATAACTCTGATTATTTCCAACACTAAGGTTCACCAGGAAGGGTGAAGTTAGCTACAGGTTTTCATAGATGCCTTTTATCAGATTGAATCTGCTACATTCTTTTCATAATTTGCTGAGAAATGTTACTGTGTTGAGGTGTTGAATTTTGTTACATACTGTTTTTCTGCATCTGTGAGATGATCATATGCTTTTTCTACTTTATTCTTTCATTCTTGACTGAATGACATCGACTTTTTTCCTAGTGTTAAACTAACCTTGCTTTCCTGGGTTAAACTGTTGTTGGTCATGGTGTATTTTAATCCTTTGTATATATTGCTACATTCTTTTTGCCTATATTTTGTCAAGGATTTTGCAGTTCTATTCACGATAGATATTGGTTGCTGATTTTCCTTTCTTATACTATTTTTGTCAAAATTGATACCAAAGTCATGTTAAGAACTGTGCTCTTATCCTCTTTTCTGAAAAAATTTGTTTATGCATGATATTTCTTAATATTTCATAGAATTCACTTGTGGAGCACTCTAGGCCTGGAGTTTTCTTTATAGTTAGGAGTTTAAATTGCAGTTTTTAGTATGAGCTATTAAGACTTTTTTATTTCTTCTCATGTCTCTTTTGATGAGTTGTAATTTGATTAGTATTTTGATTCTTCACAATACATCCTTATTATTCTAAAAATGTCTGTAGGATTTCCTGAAAACGATAGTTTGTATTTATTGTCTTTTTATTAACCAGTCTTGCTAGAAGAATTATCATTTTATTAATCTTTTTAAAGAACCAACATTTAACTTTTGTGATTGTCTCTATTTTTTGTTCACTTACTATTTTATTAATTTCCAGTCTACTTTTATGATTTTTTTCATCTGTTTACCTAGGATTTAATTTGCTGGCTTCTTAAAGTGAAAGTTTAAGAGCACTGATTTTTGTGTCCTTTTAATTTTCTAATATAAACATTCTATATATAGAATTTAAAATTCTATATATAATTTTAAAACTATAAAGTTTTCTCTAACCGTTATTTCACCTATACCCCATAAATTTTGATGCATTGTGTTTTCTTTATCATTTAGTTAAAATATTTTCTAGTTGTCCTTGTGATTTCATCTTTGAGACATGAATTTTTAGAAGTCTTGTTTAGTTTACAAATAGTTGGGGAATTTTCTGAGTACCATATTGTTACCACAAGACTTTTCAATGGAACCAGTTGTTTGGATCTATTCCACATGTTCTTGCCCATGTTAAAAGAGAGAGATAACATAATGAGTTTTTTAATCCTTTAAAGTGCCCTAACTATGGTCTTTGAAATTTTTGTTTCTTAGTATTTTATGTATTTCCCTTTTGAACATAAAGATGTTTTCGATGATAACAGAGTTACAAGGCAAATTTAATGTTGTGGAAGTTGTTTCCATGTATTGCTGCTCTGGATTACATTCACTTAGCATAGCAGCATATAAAAATAGTTGTATTAATCTTATTATTAAGTTTGAGGATGAATTTTTTATTTATGTGGATTTTTTTAACCCCCAAATTAGGATTATTTTAGCTTTCCAACAGGGATTACTAAGTAATAGTCTAATGATTTGACTAGGTCTTTTAGATTCTATTTTCATTAAAGTCTGAAATCTGTTATAAAGTCTGTTATATGTTGAAAGCCTGGAAAACAGTACAATATGCTTAGTACCAAAGCCATATTATATGCAATTTTATATTTCTTGATGAGCCAGCTGGTCTATCTGATCTTACAGCACTTGAAAGATCTTACTCCTTGAAGGTCATCATTAAGAACATTATCTACCATGAACTATAGGTTTGTAGAAGGGCAACTCAGTAAAAATCTAGGATCAGTACAATACCAGAAACAAGTGTCTATTGTACAGAACCTTTCTGTGTTCACTTTTAGATGATTATCATCTTTAAAATATGTTAGTTTAATTTATCAAGTGTCATGAATATCAGGCTGAGAATTGTAGAAAAAGATGGCTTCTCAAAGAAATGTATCTTATGATCTGAGAAAATGGTTAACAAGTCATACCGTATAAACAAGATGTTTATATAGTAAAGCAGGCAGGAATTCCCAAGGAAATCATTTCTTTTTCCTTTCTATTTCTGTTCTGGTTCTGCCAACCAAACCAACTAAACAAATAAGACCCTGGGGTGAACCAAATATCTGGATCAATAAAACAGTTTGATACAACATTTTGATCAGATAAATATTTTCATCTGCTAGGAACTGTCTTTCTTGTAGCCCGTAAAATCTAAACATGTTTAAGGACACAAGGACTTTTTGATGTAGCTCTCCAGAGGTATTTTATTTTCAAAACAGCCAGGTTCAACCAGGCATGTTAGCACATGTTTGTAGTCCCAGGACTCTGGGAGGCTAAAGCAGGAGGAGTGCAAATTCAAGGATAAGCTGGGCAACTTAGGAATTTAGGAAGACCCTGTCTCAAAAAAGGGTTGGGGATGTAGCTCAGGATGAAGGCCATAGGTTCAATCCCAGTATGGGGGCGGAGGACACACACAGGTTCATTTTGGGAGTGATTAGACATATACGTCTCTGGCTTCATACAAATGAGTCTCTTTCCTTCCTCTGAGGGACAGTGACTGTCTCTTTCCTCTTACTTTTACCATGGAAGGAGCAGCCAGTTTCACATGGGTGCCATGGTACAGTGGACAGCATAGTTACTAGAGAGCTAGGCTCTAGATCATCCATTAAACCTAATCTAATGTAGAATAGTCATAAAGAGCATGATCCAGGGACAATAAGAAACTCTTTGCTGTAGTGCACCATACCAGTATTGCCCACGGCAAAGCATGTAACATGTTTTATATGACAATTTGATCATGTTTTCTGCCAATTTTATTTGGTTGGGAATTTGAACATTGAAGGTTAACTCAGAAAGAAAAATTGTAAAGTGGCAAGATAAGTACATAAGATACAATATAGTTAATTAAATACTAAATCTTGCCCTACTTTCTTAGAGTACCTCGGATAAGATTGGGAGTAGAACTTCAGCTTGCCAGTGTTTACTTAGTTCATATTTGGCATTTAGAAGGGGCAGTTTGCTAGAGTGGCAGAGCTTCTATTATATAGGGAGAAAACTGTATCTATAATGCTCAGTGTGATCAGGAATTTAGCATTAATTTAAAAAGTAATGAAGGTCATACCTCTCACACTCTAGACTGTCTATCCAGTAAGGCCCAGTCTTACGTTTTTCAGATTTTACTCATCCTACTTGCTGGTTTTGGTTTTTTTTTTTTTCTTTTAGGCAACAACTGAGGTGGAAATTAAGAAGAAAGGCCCTGGATCTCTTTTAGTATCCATGGACCAACTGGCCTCCTATGGACGAAAAGACAGAATCAACAGTATAATGAGTGTTGTTACAAATACACTTGTAGAAGGTATGTGCCCTGTGATGCAAGGTGGAGCTCCTGAGATGTAAATATGTAGCATGCATGAGGAACATAATCCCTGTCCCTTGATCTTAGTTTTGCAAACACTGCCACTGAGTTTTAGGAAAAGACCTTACTGGATCACAAATTCCCTTCCCAAAGCTGTGTGCAGAGAATCAAAGACCTCAGATTTGCTGCCAGCATTATACACAGCTAGGAAAGGATGAAGGAGTGACAGAATGAATTGGAAGAGCTCAGCAAGCCTCAGTTATCACCATGAGGAGCCAGTGGGGTGCTGTGAGACAGCAGGGAATGTGGGTGAAACACTGTGAATATATACAGTGATGGAATCCCCTTCATGGCCTCCACCCCACAATATACCTTCCTCTTTTCCTTTCAACTACTTACAACCCTTTTACTTTTTCCTGAAGGAAAAATGTACTGTGCATTTTGATTGCACCTAATTCTGCCTCTCTCCAGACACCTCCACATATCCATAAATAAATTTGATGTGTGACTAGGTAAACCACCACCTCAAGACCCCCCCCCCCCGCCGGGGTTCCACTTCAGGCACTGTGTGCTAAGGGAAAGAGCAGCCACTGTTATATCATAGCATGTCTGCAGTGATGTTGCTATTAGTGCCAAATTCTCTGTGCGAGGTGGTTTCTCCATGACGCAGCCTGACATGCTGAGGGTTTTCCTTAGACCACAGTTGCCCTGACAAGTAGCAACCCTCTCTCCAGGCCTGGTGTATATCTCAGGGTCCTTTAGGAGCTGAAATCAGTGACAGGTTTTCTCTCACAAGATCTTGATTGATTCTGCCTGTGTCTTCTTCATTTGATTCATTTCGATTTAGCTGAGTTGCATTATTCTATGTCCACACTATTTTTGAAGCCTTAGATTGCTGTCCTCGAGTTCAGACAGCCAGGCTTACCCATTACCCCAGCAATAACTAGGAACCCTGGGATAGCAACACTTAACACTGTCCTGCTATTTATTGGACAAGTAGTTTTTGACTCATTTAAGTCCCAAACTTCACACGTACAGATGAGTGTGCATGCACGCACACTTGTGTATGTGTTGTGGGGGTTTGCAGTAGAGGGAGAATCTCTAGAAAGGAGCTCTCTAAGGTGTTCATATCCCCACATACATGTAAGGAATCTGGCATACCATAACTATTCTAATCTTGAAAATGTATCAAAGAATATTGGACCAACCACTTTCACTTGCTTAAACAACCTCTGTTCATTCCCATTTTCCTATATTCCCATTGAGCTCATTGTCTGATAGAATGTCTTTAAACTTTGTAGCTTATACTTTGAAATCTCAAGAAAATTGGCTGCAAATCTTAAGAATTCTGAGCTACGAAACAGTAGCATAAGAACTTTGTCCAATTGTATTATTCATTTGGAGACCAAGACAGGATCTCTCCAAGTATCCATGGCAATTGAGGAAGACAAACTAACAACCTCCAACATTTTATTATTGACAGAGACATTAGATCAGGAGAATTACAATGCAGTGCAGTAATTATTTATTGTTACAGTGGCCTACCACGGGGTTTGGCTAAAGTAGACACTCAAAAACATCTGTCAGACTGATTTTGATAGCTTGGAATGGTGGGGAGTATTGGTGCTATAACATTACTTTGGAAACCTTAGAGCTTCCATCTCTTTACAGGATACAAATCATTGGGCACAGGGCAAGTGATATCTTTTCTTTTTCTTCTCTCTGTTCTCTTCTTTCTGTCCTGCTGTGCTCATTCCCCACCTTTTACCTACTAGCACACACATTAAAAATAAAAGAATGATGGAAAAGTCACTCAGGGCAGAGACAGCAAGATTTCCCTGTTCTTTCTCCCTTTCTTAAGCCCTTCTCTTCACATAACCTGTACCTGTCTTACTCTTGCCCTCTGAAACATTCTTCCTATCCCTGCTTTGTATTTGGCCCCCTCAGTTAAAGCTGATGGAATGGAACTGTTATAAGCAAAGAGCCATGAATGAGTGGATGTGAATAGGAGAGGAAATTAAGGAACATGAAGAAAGATCCATTTCTTATTTAACTGTTGGTCTCTCTGTATTTATTGCTTGCTACATTAAAAGCCAGTATTGAATGAATAATTATTCCAGCTTCTCAGACTTGCAATTAGGAAACCCTAATGTTATTTTAATCCAAAGATTAAAATAATTATTTTCTTAAAGCCAAAGAAGCAGTGTTCTACTTAGGCTACTTAAAGTGAAGAATCCCAGAGTCCTGTAATTAATGAGAAAACCCTTCCTGCCCCACCTCACTCTATCTTCTTGCAAATGTGCTCACCAGGATCCATTAAATTCAGCTGTATCCACAGCAGAGCCGTGATCTTTGGGAGTGTATCACAAGGCTGGGGGTGGGATGTAGGCAATCAGTAGTGTAGTCTCCCTTCTCAAAGCAGTAAAATGCAAGAGAAGAGAGACAGTCAGGGAAGAAAGAAGAAGGAATTAGTGATGGTATTTGGCAGTACTTATTCTCAGATCAGGCAGTTTCAGACACTTCCAAGAGGTAACTGGGCATAGCTGTTGCTGCCACCATTCATTGTTTTATTCCCTTGATGAGCGTCAGGGGTTTCTGTACAATTACTTGTCTGGTGTCTGCTTTTCCTGCACAGCTGTAAGCTCAGTGAGGTTGAGGACACTTCATGGATTGTCCCTGGCACATAGCCTGTTGCAGGTGCTTAAAAGTTATTGAGTTGAAAAAAAGCCCTGCCTTTAGAAACCTCTTGGTGGATTTATGTGGACCTTCTTGAAACAGTTCCCAGTATGCCTGAGGCTGAGACTGCAGTAACGCCTCTGAAAACCAGCCAGAAGCTAGATGGGGGAAACTGCACAGACCTTTGGATACCTCACTTCCTTATGTTAACCCATTCTCCCACGCCACATACTTCACCATCTAGGTCTGTAGGGTGGAGCAGTTTACAAAGTCATAAGTTACTTTACGCACCTCCCTTTTCACCTAGTAATCTTTTCTAATTCTTAAGCTCCACGTTGTTGTATCTTCTGTGGGACAGAAGAGATCTCCCCTTCTCAGTAAATGTGGGCAAGAGCTATCTAGTATCCCTGTAGGGATCTCTTTGGTGCCCCATAGAGTTGGAAAACCCTGCCCCATCTGGCAAGATTCGGAGCCTAGTGCATTGTGAAACAACAGTTTTGTCATCTATTAGAAATGTGAACAGTTAGGACTTCAACCTCCACATACCGGCAAGCTGCAGACATTTGGAGAAGGGCGATTAAAAAAGGAATGGAACCAAATTTCCAAATATGTACTATAAGAATTTATGGAAATAAGAGAACCTTTTCATTTTCTTTTTTGGGGACGAAAACTAAATTTACCTTGGGAAGGGAGGGAGTTCTTGTGAGGAAGAAACCAAAGCAAATTTTCTTCACAGACTTCCTTTCCCACGCAAACGCCCACGTGGCGCTTACTATGGCCCTTAAATCTGAAACACCAAGGCAACCATTTTCTTAGCAACCAGGGAGCCAATCACACACCCAGCCAAAACCACCCACTCTGAAATAAAGCCATCACCATGGGCACCATCCAGCTGGTTGCAGGAAGGGAAAGGAGAAATGATTTACAGCAGCTATCTTATTTTGGGGCAAACATTGGGAAACTTTTTTTAATTCCCTAAGCGGTTATGATTTTGTCAGCAGAATTGGACAGGGAAAAGGAATTTGTTACAGCTGATCCTGTAAAAACAATACCTTTCTTCTAAGGATTATTCTGACAGGTTTTCAAAGTTTTGCCTCTTATGAGCATCCTTTTATCTCATGGTCCTTGGATATTTTTAAGCCTCACTATTATGTTTCATGCATAATTTGAGAGGAGCGTTGTTACTTACCTAGGATCTCATGCCGTCTGAGTGGCTGTCGGCCTTTACTGTCTAATCCTTTTTAATGTTTGCTTTGTACATGCCCTTAGAGACCATCTAGTCCAGTGACCTTTCAATCTGTGTGATGAGAGTCGTAGGATTCTGACTGAGTGCCATGGGGAAGGAAGAGATCAACTGGACTGGGCTCCGGGCTCCTATTCCTGCTTCAACCAGAACAATTCCTGGATTATCTATTTATATGTTGGAGTCTTGTGAGGTCTTGTCTGAAAAAAACAGGTTCTACTTTTGATAGAGAGAGAGAGATATAAAAGGAAAGAAAGACACCAAGGGAGGGAAAATGGAAGATGCTCCAGAGGGAGAGAGAAGGAAAGGATGAGAATAGGGAAGGACAAGACAGAAGGAGAAAGGAAGAGAGAGAAAGAAAGAGTGAAACAGGAAAGAAATATGACTTCTCTTCCTAACTCAACTGTGAATTGCAAACTCACAGGGACTTGTACTTATTTGAGAGCATGATAGATATATTCCACGTGGTGGCTGGCTAATGACCCTGTTTATGCTGGTGAAGATAATAATAACAGCAAATACTTCAGTAGCACCTACTACATGTCAGTGTGTTCTGAGGCACTTTGTAGATAGTTTAGCTCATTTAATTTTCACAGAAAATTGAAGTTATTTGATGAAGATCCCACAGTTAGCAAGTGTCTCAGCTGGTATTTGAACCCAGGTGTGTTTAGCCCCAGAGTCTGTGCTTCTGGCAGCTTCTCAGATAATAAGTGATATGATATGTGATAGAATATTTACCATTTAGTGAGGACTTAATTTTGTGCCAGGCACTATGTTGACTGCTTTACATGCATCACTTTGCACTATGTTGACTGCTTTACATGCATCACTTTGTCTAATCCAGTCATGGTGAACCTATGGTGCCATAGGTTGCACTCCACCTTTTGGTCCATGTGAACCTATGGTGCCATGTGTTATATGTTTTTCCTTTAAGACAAAGGATGTTAATGCGTGAGTTGGTTTTTCTAAACTAAAACCTCAGTATTCAGGTTTAATTGCAGTGTTGGCACTTTGCAATAAATAAGTGGGTTTTGGGTTACAGTTTGGATACTCATCTCCACAAGGTTCACCATCACTGGTCTAATCCTTAGTCAGACTCATCTAATTTCATGAAATGAGTAAACTTGACTCATTTAGTCCTAGAACCTATAAAGCCGGTGTCCTGCTTTACAGTCGAGGCTACTGAAGCACAGAGAAGGGATTTTCCTTGACTGAGACCACATAAATTGTGAGTTTTGGAGTCATTAAACCAGGAAGTCAAACCCCAGAGGCCAAACTCCCAACCACCACTGTTTGATCCTGTAGTGGGTGGATTGGGTTTCATTTCTAACTGGATCATTATTGATAGGGAAGCAACTAGCACTGATTGCCTCCTTTCTACCTGGAGAAGGAGAACTGAGGGAAGCTCTTAGGAATGTCAGAATCTGAGCACTCTTTTTTTTCTCATGGTGACATCCATGATTATGACCTGGCCTGAAGATAGGGGTGTGTCCCTTTGTTTTCTCACTGTGATTCAGGGGCCATCTTTGTTTTTTATTTACTCCAGAGCTGGAAGAGTCTCAGAGAAAATGCCCACCATGCTGGTATAAATTTGCCAACACGTTCCTCATTTGGGAGTGTCACCCCTATTGGATAAAACTGAAAGAGATTGTGAACTTGATTGTTATGGACCCTTTTGTGGACCTGGCCATCACCATCTGCATTGTACTGAACACACTATTTATGGCAATGGAGCACCATCCTATGACACCACAGTTTGAACACGTCTTGGCTGTAGGAAATCTGGTAAGATGGAGCACTGTCTCCGGATGTTACAATTTGAACATGTTTTCTGTAGCACATCTTTTTCTGGACCAAAAGCTGGAGTATAATTGACAGAAAGCAGTGGTTAATTGGATGACAAATGCTTCTGCATATGCCACAGCACCAGCCACTTCTGCTCGCCCTTGTGATCCCTTGACTGTTTCCTTTTCCTGCAGAACTTTGAAGACATCATTTAGGAGCTATTGGCAGGAAACCAATCATGTGACAGAATGAGATGCAAGGCACAGTGGGTTGGTTTCAATAGACTGAGCCAAAGACTTCTGGATTTTTTTTTCTCATTCTGTTTCTCACATTGATTCCTGCACTGCTCCAGCAAATTACATCCCCTTTCACCTTAAATAATAGCCACTGCAGCATAGGGTCACTCTTCCGGTGCAAGGAACGCTAAGCACTCAGCACTGTCAGATCATACGTACCTATGTGGGGACTTTAAATGGGAAGTTTTGTTGTTGTTGTTGTTGTTGTTGGTGGTGGTGGTGGTGGTGGTGGTGGTGGTAGTGGTGGTACTAAGGGATTGAACCCAAGACTTTAACACTGAGCTACATTCCAGCTCTATTTTTTAATGTTTTATTTTTGAGACAGGCTCTCACTAAGTTGCCAAAGCTGGGTTTGAACTTGGAATCCCCCTTCCCCAGTCTCCTAGAGCTCTAGAATTATAGGCCTGCACCACCAATCCTAGCTTGATGGGAAATTTTTATTCTATGCTGGTTTAATCTATTAATATAATAGATTAATAGATTACATATGTTCTGAAGTCAAGTAGTTGTAATTTGAGGATGATCTGCTTTACTCCTTTAGTACAAAAATCAGGCATCAATTGAATTTTGATAGTAAATAGTTGGAAAGAATCCTCTAGGTTGTCTGGGGCTCATTATTCCCTAAGAATTGCACCATGGATATGTTCATGTATAGCTCCTAGCATTTAATTTGAGCCTGATTTCTGCTTAGTCAGTTCATCTCTGTCTCTGTCTCTCTCCCTCTCCCCCTCTCTCCCTATCTCTGTGTGTCTCCCCTCCCTTTGTCCAACTCTCTCCCTGCCTCCCATCTCATACACATACACAGAGTGTGCACCTTAAGTCGTAATACACTATTGGCATATTACAATATCATTTTTAGTTCTCACTCTGAAAAAACTGCAAAGGGATCCTTTACCTGGTGAGACCGTGTAGCCTGTCATGTTGCCGGCCACCCATCCCAGATGCTTTGGTGCTCTTGCCAGTCTCTGTGTCCAGGGTTAATGGCCGCCCCAGGCTCAGAGCTGTGGTGTAATCCCTTGAGTGCAGCCCAGTGAAATATCTGAGGTCTGAAGACAGAACATTCCATGGAACCTGCTGACTGGGCCTGAAAGCTGCCTGTGACAGACAAACTCTGACTAGCACAGCACCTTGGCCATTAAGCAGAATTTTAAATCAGTCAGAAATATCAGAGATAGCCAAGAGTTCAGTGAAGCCAAGAGAAATATGATTCAATAATATTTATTGGTGGTAGTGATGGTGGTGTTTTTTCCTGCAGAGTTTTGCTTATCTCTAAGTCTTTAATTTTATTTGTTCTTTTCAGAATCAGTCCTTGATTTCCAAAGGCTTTTGGGGGGTTTTTTTGTTTTGTTTTGTTTTGTTTTTTTTTTTTGAGACAAAGTCTTACTAAGTGTCCCAGGTTGGGCTAAAACTTGTGATTTTCTTGCCTCAGTCTTCCAGAGTGCTGGGACTGCAGGTGTGTACCATGGCACCCAGTTGATCTCCAAGGAATTTTGACAGGCCTCTTCCCCTACCATCAGCAGAATTGCCCACGGACCAGGCTAGCAAAAAAATGTGTTTTCATTTCTTTATGAGTCTGCAGAGGTCTAGGATGACACCTGAATTAGAGTTGTGAGAATTTGGAAGACTTTGCTGAGAACCATAGTGAAGAAAGAGAAGTGGGCAGTGAATATTCAGGGACCGAGGTTGGCGACCCATGGCCAGGTGCTAAGATGAGAAAGCAGCATGGTGATGAGAACACACGTGGGGACAGAGACTGTACAGCTGGTGATCACGATGGAGAGCCATGTGCAGCTCAGCAGACCAGGGACAGGATATGACAACGGAGGGAGGAAGCAGGAAATGGTGCCTAGATTTAGGGGGAAACAGGATACCTAAGGAAGGAGCAGGTTCAGAGTTTGGAATCGGGAGTTGTGAGAAATGAACTGCTTTTGGGAAGAAAGCCAGTGGTTCTAAACAGAGAATCAGAGCCAGCAGAGAAGAGTAGGCTCTTAATCATGCTGCTTGGTAGATTACGCCTGTAATGAATATTCCTTAACAGTCAATCAGTAAGCTATTTTTCCCATCAAACTAGAGTTGAAGTATAAAAACATAAAAAGGTAAATATTTTCTAACTAGAAGAGTTATAACCATTGCCAACATGTCTATACACCTCCAAAGGTAATACTTTTCAGCAGAATAGTTTCATACACCTTTATTTTAAGGATTCTTCCACTGCCTCCCCCATCACCAACATTCGGAGTCTACAAAGACAAACCAGAATAGAGACTTGAGGCACATACACAAAATGCAAAAAGAAAAAAGTCTTTAATTTTCTGAAATTGATTAGGTAAAGCAAAATTATACTGTATAATATCATACAATTATACCAAATTAGCATGGCCCTAGACAGCATAGTGACTGAGAATTTATTTCATGGGTATAGAGCTGGCTTTGGATTCTCATAAAAAATATAATGTCTGCATTTTCCATACTTGGGCATATGTACAAGTGAACCTTTAAATTTTTTGTGTGTCAGACTGAGTTTCTGGTTTTTTTCAATCGTTTTCCTCTCATACATCTTACAAACATAATACAGTGATGCCACTTATTTTGTTGTTTGATTCTTCTAAACAGTTAATCTAAATAATTTTGAACCAGATTAAGTTTGAGGCTTTTTTAAAAAGTCTGGAGTTCTGTTTT
Organism: Hystrix cristata; assembly: GCA_004026905.1. NCBI lineage: Eukaryota > Metazoa > Chordata > Mammalia > Rodentia > Hystricidae > Hystrix > Hystrix cristata. The sequence goes on along the minus strand of PVJO010001762.1, from coordinate 113,262 downwards.
GGACAAAATGGGATAAGATGTCCATCCACTGAGGGAGAGGCCAGTTAGGGCAGTTGGATATGTGCTAGACCTCAGGGAATCTTACATCTGAGTGTTTTCTGGACAAGAACAAAAACTCAAAGATACATTTTGATAGAACACAAGTGCCGAGTTTGGTGGGGAAAAAAACCCACAAAACTAGAAGTCAGATTTTGGTTCCTATCAGAGATAGCTTAACCTTAAGTAAAACCTTGATTTCAATGGAGAAATTTCCATACCTGTAAAATGAGGATAATATGTCCTCGGTAGTTGGAAGAATAAAATGAGAACCTATACAAAAATTCTTGAAATGGTTAAAAGTACCCTGTAAGTCTTAGGAACTGTGACAGTATAATTCAGTAGGAGAATTTTCAAAGGTTTAGAGATTCAGATAAAGACTTTTACTGAACTTGAGAGTAAGAGGATGGAAAAAAAGTGAGATTGACCAGCTTGGCTGAAACAGAGTACAACGTTGTCATAGGGTTGGAAAGCCAGGCTTTTCCCACCCCCAAAGTGGCGAGTTCGGTTTTGTTTATCCACAAACAAGCAGGTAAATATTTTTGAGGGAAGAAGAGAGTCTTCTGTAAATTAACTCTGCCTCTTCCACCCTTCCTGAAAGAAAATGCTAATAATAGGAGGAATTTTAGAGGTCATTTAATCCAACTTCCATGTTTTATTAAGGAAATTAAAGCCCAGGGAAGCCATGAGACATCTACAGCCTATGCTGTAGATAACTGTATAGTAATTGTGTTTTTCTTGCCTTTTTTTGCAATCATTTGAACACAGCAGTAAATTTATGAGGTGATTTTTGAGTAATCTAAATCTTACAGAGACATTTCAAGTACAAAATTAAAAAAAAAAAAAAAACTTTTTTAAAAGTAAGGACCACCATAGCCTTACCACCCCACAAATACTTTTAGGGTGGTATCTTTTGGGAGCTTGGGAACAAGACAGGCTCTCACTGTGTAGTCCAGGCTGACCCCAAACTTGCGACAATGCTCCTGCCACCACCTCCCAAATGCTTGAAATTACAGGTGTACACCACCCCACCCAACTGGTACATTTTTTTTTTTTATAAATAAGTGGATTCCCTTACATAACCATAATGTAATGTCAAGATGTAAAAATTAACCTTGATACATTACAGCCATCTAATTCCTAGGCCCTGTTCAAATTTTGCCCTTGCTGCATTACAGCCATCTAATGTTTAAGGTACTATTCAAGTTTTGCCAGTGATCCCAATGATATATTTTATAACAAAAGGCTACAATTCCAGAATTACCTGTGCAGTTCATTGTCAGATCTCTTTAATCTGCTTCAGCCCAGAAGCATTCCTGTTTTTTTGCTTGGTTTTCATGACCTTGACACTTTGAAGATTACATATTAGTTGTTTCGTAGAACTCCCTCAATTTGGATTTGTCTGTTGCTTCCTCATGATTAGATGTGGATATACATTTTGGTAGGAATGTCCCACAAATGAGGCTGTCCTCCTCTCATTGAATCTACCAGGCACACAGTCTTCATTTGTCCCATTACTAGTGATACTTATTTGATCACTTGATTACTGGGTATCTGCCAGGCTTCTCCTTGTAAAGTTACTCTTTCTTTTATAAATATTTGTGAGGAAGGCACAAATATTTATATTTGAAACCATCGAAATTCCCTGTTCATTCAAAAGTGCAAGGCCCTGGGTTTGATAGCCTGCACCACCAAAAAATAAATAAATAAAGTAAAATCATCTATTTATGTCCGTATGGACTCACAGTTTCCAGTGAGTTATAATCTTTTACTGACATCTACTTTGATATTTAAACTATCCATGATTTGGCCATTGGGAAGCCCTTCAGGCTGGCTTCAGTGTCCTTTTGCTGTCTCCTCATCATTTTCTGCTCACTGTGGGTTGGGCACATTCCCTTTCCAGTTGGGTCTTAGTATCTATGTGGTAGATACTAAGCCATACTCTTCCTACCTCCAGACAGTCCTTTCTGGCCTGTCCCCCAGAGTAGATGCTTCTCCCTAGCTCTGACAGCCCATGCCAAGCTGTTCCCTGCATGGACATGTCCTTATTCCCCCGCAAGGACTGACCGCCCCATGCTGGGCTCGCCCCTACACAGATCCCCTGCTGCCCTGCTGGGCTCCAGTACTTAGTACATGGCTGCCCTCTCTCCACATAGATGCTCACCCATGGCCTAAAGACCAAATGGGGACGAGGTATGGAAAGAAGAGCAAAGGTTTAATCTGACATGTAAGATTAATTTCTGAGATTCTAAGCAAAAGTGAAAAAAAAAGTTTTCTTCTTTCACCAAACACACATGACCTATTAGTCACTCATTTCTTATCTATAGCCCAACTAGATTTTCAACCAAAAGGTGTTCTATTCCGATTTTAAATTCTCTTTCACCTGTGTACCTACAGCCCCTTATGCGTCCCTCTTCATAAATACTTACTACATACATGATCTCTTAGGTTTTTTACCTGTCTCCTCTCAGTTGGGTCACCAGCCATTTCAAATTGCACAGGTCTGAGGGGTTCCTGGGATGGGAAACTTGGAGTTTTAAAACTGGGACAGTCCTGGGAAGACTGGTACAAGTTGATCACCCTAGACACAGATCTCTGCATATGAAATCCAGAAGTCTCAGCCAATCTAGATGTGCCTGTCAGCCTGCCTCCTGGTGACTGAGCTCCAAAGGAGCTGTTGTTTCTCCTGGTCCTGTTTTGTCTTTCCATGTCTTCACTGTGGTGCATAGAGGGCTTTTATCAAACTGAATTTCATTATCATTGCAGTCTACTGCAGAATAGGAACTGATTAGCCCTTGTTTTCGTCACTTTCCTTATCTCTTTTTTTTTTTAAATTTTTTTATTTTTTGGTGCTGGGGATCAAACTCAGGGCCTTGTGCTTGCAAGGCAGGCATTCTAACCACTGAGCTAAATCCCCAGCCCCACTTTCCTTATCTCTGAGACAAAGTACTTAAAGGAAAAGAAGGCTGTTTTGGCTCATGGTTGCAGTCCATAGTTGCTGGCTCCAGGGTAGAAGGCACAGCAGAGAGGCATAACAGAGGAAAAGCTGCTTACCTTCTGCTGGTCAAGAAGAAGACTGAGAAGTGAGGAGCCGGGGTGGGAGAGAACTCTTCTAGGCCATGCCCTGATTGAGCAAAGTCTTCCAGCCAGACCCACCACCTACCAGCAAGTCAGCGCTTTCACCCCCATGATTCAGTCGCCACCCAGAAGCCCTGCCTGTGAGTGCATGAGACCTTTGGGGAACATTTTTGATCTAAACTACACAGGCCTTTTCTAAGAATAGACTCTAGTCACTCCCCAGTGAGCCTATATTTTCTCTGCAGAGGCAGTTAGGCCCTTAGAAGTATATACTGCTTCTGCCTTATACTTGGCATGCCCCGGAGTAATCCCAAGTGACACCACATTTCTAGGACTCTGGCTTTGCTTGGGGACCTGGTTCTCAGACTGGTACCCAGTGACTTTGCTCAAACTAGATGGACATGCTGATTGAATTCAGAATATTCTACTGAAACAGTAGTTCTCAGTCTTGTTTTTTGTTTGTCTGGTTGGTTTTTTTTTGTTGTTGTTTGGTTTTGGCTTGGGATTTTATTTTGGTTTTTGTGTTGTTGTTATTTTGTTTTGTTTTTGTCTCAAAACCTCTTTATATTCTTTTAAAAATTTAAAGGAGGGCCGGGCATGGTGGCGCATGCCTATAATCCCAGCACTTGGGAGGCGGAGGCAGGATTACAGGTTTAAGCCCAGGCTGGACAATTTAGCAATCTAGCAAGACCCTGCCTCAAAATTAAAAAATAAAAAAGGAGTTAGGGATGTAGCTAAGCATGAAGGCCCTGCATTCAGTCCCCGATACAAGGGGGGAAAGGAGCTAAAAGATCACTTTGTAAAAGGTTGAGGATGGATTTAGGGCAACTCCTGTGACGCCATTCCTGTTTGCACTGTGCTGTGCTCCTGAAGAGAAAACAGAAAGCTTGTAGGCAGCATGTCAGCAACTGTCCATAAGGCTCTGACTTGGGAATGTCAAGTATTCATCTAAGGCCCTGTGCTCTAGTAACCGTAGGTCTCAGAGTGTAGTAGCGCATCCTTGGGGTCCCTAAGAATGCATGACGTCCTCCCTATTCCAACTACATTTCTCGGTGAAGCCAGGTTTTCTTCCTGTACTTGAACCTAAGCAACATGTCACAGTAGACTGAAAGCAGAAGCAAATAAGAAAACCTTGCTAAGTTTTATTAAGCCAAATCACATGAAAGAGATGTGCAAAAATGTCAAATAAATGTGCCATTCTTCTACTTTTTCCTTAGAAAAATACAGATTTTTCCCTCATAAAATGTTACCAGTGTAAACAATAGTTAGACATATTATGATTTTAAAATAAGTACTTAAAATTTCTTTCAGCTTTAATTTCAAATATGATATACATTAATAGATATACCTGGTGACAGCCTCTCTCCATCCCACCCTTCCATGCTCCCCAGTCTCTGATAGCCACTGCTCTCTACTTCTGTGAGTGGTTTTTAAAAGGAGACATCCCAAGCATACACATTCAAGTAAATGGCTGCTGACCCTTTAAAAGTTATCAGCTTGTGTGGCTTTAAGATTCCTTAGGTTATTTAACTGCACTCTGACCTGTTCGAATTGAATGCTTCTCGGAACAAAGATGAGACTACTGGGGCTAAGGACATCATTCAAATAACAGCCAGGTGTGGTGGCATATGCCTGTAATCCCAGCACTCTGGGAGGTTAAGGCAGGAGAATTACAAGTTGAAGCCCAGCGTGGGCAATTTAGTAATGACCTGTCTCAAAATTAAAAAATAAGAAAAGGGCTGAAGATGTAGCTCAGTATGAAGGCCCTGGATTCAATCCCTAGTACCACAAAAAAAAAAAAAAGGAAAGAAGAAAATGAGATTTTCCTGCATCATGTGGGGACATCTAGGTGTTGATACCCTCAGACGTAGAGACCAAGTCTGGCTTTTGAGGCTTCTTGGGCATGCTGCATTCAAAGATAATGATAAAGGTGTTATCTTTCTATTATTTCTTTTTCTGACCCCCTGCTTCCCCTTCTTTAGGTTTTCACTGGAATTTTCACAGCAGAAATGTTCCTGAAGCTAATAGCCATGGATCCTTACTATTATTTCCAAGAAGGTTGGAACATTTTTGACGGATTTATTGTCTCCCTCAGTTTAATGGAACTGAGTCTAGCAGATGTGGAGGGGCTTTCGGTGCTGCGATCTTTCCGATTGGTATTCCATATCTTTCCAATTTCCTTTAATGTTTCCTGTCTCACAACTAGTAGAAAGTCTTTCGTTTAACCTGAAGGGTGTAGAGAAGACCTTAGATAGTCTATTCCCAATTCCAGTTGGCCTTTTAGTTGACTAAGTCCCTAAACCATGAAAACCTTCCTGCTAAAGGTATAACAAATTAAAATCAGTAATCAAACAAATCAATTTTAGCAAGTTTCTCAGAATATAATGCTTAACCTAAAAGATGAGGGGTTCCCAAGGTCCTTTCTGAGGTCTAGTTTGGTTTGCTAGTAGACTCTTTATCTGAGCTTCCACCTGAAATGGGAAGAATCTGTCTGTGTTCTAAGATGACCTGCCTTATTTCTTCTTTTGCATTGACCCTTTCCAGAAATTGAGAGTAAAATAATGTTTTTTTTAATTATATTGAAATTACTTATTGAACAGGGGCTTTATTTTCCAAATCATTAGCTAAGAATTTTTTAGTACAGTATTTGAAGATGCTAATGTACAAATTATTATAGTGACTTTGAAAGAATAGTTAATAAGATTCCCAAAAGAGCTCCTAAGTACCAGCAAAAGTGCTGTCCTAGGTTAAGTCCCTAGAGAAGCCAAATTGCCTTGGGAATCTCTTCCTTAGAGCTCATTGCTGCCTGCCTGGCATCTATCTGACTTAGATTTTTGTCTCCCAGTCAGGAAAATATCTAAACACAACTGAAAAGTCTTGATGTATTGTCATCGGGATATTCAGCAGATCAAAGAAAGAGATTGGAACAGAGTAAAACTATCAAACAGAGGTATCATTCAGTTCACGTCACAAATAACATCTGCCACTTTTCTGAAACCTCTGCTTACGGCTGTTTGATCCAACCCACGATGGACATTTTTAGAATAACTCTTACTATCTTGATTACAAAAAAAAAGGATTGAGAAATAAAAAAGACTTAAAACTAATACTGTAAATAAATTGAAGCCAGACAGAGAAAAACAAATATATGCATGTGGCAATATGTGGTAAATCTTGAACTCTCAGATAAAAGACTCAAGTTTTCAATTAGAAACAAATGTTCAAATCATTGCCTTGGGGCTGGGGATTTAGCTCAATGGTAGAGCCCTTACCCAGCAAACACAAGGCCTTGAGTTCAATCCCCAGCACCCCCAAAAAACCCAAAAAAACAAAAACACATTGCCTTGTAGCAAAATTCCTAGTATGTTGTATGTCAATTATTTGTTGACTTATAACATCTGACAATAATATTATTATCATTCCATTGGCCAAGCCACTACAGGCTGTGTTCATTACAATTCTCAGACTGTTTGCCAAGACCTTGTAATCACTGACTACAGAATCCTGAAATTTTATGATTGACAGGTACCAAAAGTTCTGTCCTCTGAATTAATAACAAAGTAGGCCATTTTCATAAGATGTTTAATACATGTGGAACTTCTTCATTTGGGAGTGGTACTTTCCCTCCAAATTATTCTGAACATACCACAAAGTTTCTCAGCCATAGATTACTGTATTTATTGGCAAGCAAAAGGGTGATATTTGGAATTTTTATTTTTTTTAATTAATTAATTTTTGTGTGTGTGTGTGTGGGCATTGAAGTCAGGGCCTTGCACTTGCAAGGCAAGTGCTCCACCACTGAGCTAAATCCTCAAACCCCTTAGAATTTTTAAATACATGTTTTTTTAAGGTGACTGGTGCCTTTTCCACTGTCCTTACCATACTGATCTTCTGGTTGCCTACAAATCACATTTTTCCTTGATACGTTCCTTAAGAGGTCAAGGGAAAAATCGGTAAGAAAGGAGTACTGTATGTTTCTGAATGAGTTTTTTAAAAGCATATTGACTCAGGGTCTAATACAAGAGAGGCAGCATTCCTGGATCCTAGATCCTAGCTCTTATTCTAGGATCCTTGGATCCTAGCTCTAATTATTGTGAAATTAATCAGTTTTCACTTATCTATACCTCAGTTTTTCCACTTTTAATCTGAGACTCTCTTAGAAAGTTCTGGGACTTTTCCAAGGGAACCAAATATATTTAAGCTCATCTTACTAATTTTATGTTTTTATTTCAGCCATGTGGCAGGAAAATGGATTGAGTATATTTAGTTTGTGTTTGTTTGTTTTTTAGCTCCGAGTCTTCAAATTGGCCAAATCCTGGCCCACCCTGAACATGTTGATCAAGATTATTGGAAATTCAGTGGGTGCCCTGGGCAACTTGACCCTGGTGTTGGCCATTATTGTTTTCATCTTTGCCGTGGTGGGAATGCAGCTCTTTGGGAAAAGCTACAAAGAGTGTGTCTGCAAGATCAACCAGGACTGTGAACTTCCTCGCTGGCACATGCATGACTTTTTCCATTCCTTCCTCATTGTCTTTCGAGTGTTGTGCGGGGAGTGGATTGAGACCATGTGGGACTGCATGGAGGTGGCGGGCCAGGCCATGTGCCTCATTGTCTTTATGATGGTCATGGTCATTGGCAACTTGGTGGTTAGTACTAATTTGTAGCTATTTTTGTTCTTTGCCCTGAACATCCTACCCTTGGCCAATCTACTTAGTCCTTCCACCACCTTTCATGTGGGTTGATGTTTATTCTTTCTCTGCCCAGGACCTCTATGGTACAAGTGGAGGAGAGACTATTTACAAAGTGCCTGCTGAGTCATGATATACCACAACCTGATAACCATTTTTTGTTTTAAAAAACTCAGCAAAATTAAATGTTTTTTTTTTCCCAAGTCCACATAACTGGTAAATATCAGGGCTTTAGAGTACAAAGTCTGTGCTCTTCAACTACATTGAAAAGTGTCCTTTTTCTAAACCAAGATTCCTCTGCTTTGGTTCTGTTGCCATCTTGGGTGGATAATTCTTTTTTGTGAGGCTGCCCTGATGCATCATAGAACTTAACAGCATCCTGGCCTCTATCTACTGGCTGCCAGAAGTGTTACCCAAATTGTGATAACCAAAAATTTCTGCAGACATTGCTGAATGTCCCCTGGGGTGCAAAAGTGCCCCCCATTGAGAACCATTGATTTCAGTCATTTTGGAGTTTGATTTTATTTGTGTAAATGGCCGATCACTTTGTTGCATTACTCTGATCCATTCACCTGCTGTCTTTTGCCTCTGTGTATAGAAGATTCACCAGCAGAGATTTTAATATCTTGTTTCTCAGAATGTAATCTGAGGACTAGCAGCAATGAAAGCACCAGAGAGATGTTAGAAATGCAGACTCTTAGGCCCCACCCCAGAACAACAGACTTAGAATATGCATTTTTAACAAAATTCCCAAGTGATTCATCAGCACACTACAGTTTGATCAGTAACAATCATGGATCAGGTCTCCAAATCCCACTTCTAAGTGTAGAGCAAATAGGACTGGAAGATAGCACTCAGATGATCCCTTATAAACTCATCCACATTGGTTCATTTCCCTTTTCTGATACAAGGAGGCACACTGGCACAGGGTTCCTACTCACCAGCCTTTGGGCTAGCTGTGGTTATCCTGTTCTTTGATTTGACATGTGAAATAGTTGCCATGTTTCTTTAATTCCTTCCACTCTTCATTCTCAGTCATCTTTCACGCCATCCTAATCCCTCTAAGCCTTTTCACTCCTTCGATCAGTACAACGCCTGTTTCCTGAGTATCGTATGATCAGCATTTCCAAGCCCCGACCTCGGCACCCTTTCTCTCCATTGTCTCAAGGACATCTCTCCATGTCTGCCTCCATACACTTGAGCACGTGGGACTGAAATAATCTATCATCTCTGCCCCCTTCCCAGGTTCCACTTTGCTCAGTCCTTCTGCCTAGCTCATCTCCAGAATCTGGTAATTTGGGAGTCTTTTCTCTCTTTTCTCTTGACTCCCAGCAAGTTCCTGATACATCTCAAATACCACTTTCCTCACACTTTGTCCTTCATGGCATTTCTATACATACATCTTTCTTCATAGTAATTCTAAGATTGCGCCTTTCTTTGTATTTCTGTAATCCAGTATTTCTAAAAGTGCATTCTGAAGACCACCTACGTCATAATCACCTGAGTTTCATTCATTAAAAACAGCCAAGTTGCAGGCCCCACACCAGATCTCCTGAGTCAGAATCTCTTTACGTAGACAAAGCCAAATACATATTCTAACAAGCATCCTCCCCGTACTCCATCAATTCTTATACATGTTCAAGTTTGGGATTACTGAGGCCTGATCCAAACATAACAGCCTTCTAACTTCTAATCTCCTCTTACGTAGCTAAGGAATGGCTTTCTTATATCTGTCGTCATCTGTGACCACTTCATTCAAGAAACAATAGTAGATCCAATTAAATAAAATTCAGATTCCTCAGCCTGGCCTTCAAAGTCCTCTCCAACTCCATTTTGCCAGCATACTCCTTTTTATTCTACATATTGTTTAAGTAATCCAAATACTTGTTATTCCACTCTTCCACTCTATACTTACTGTTACCTCCACCTAAAATGTATGGCTTCATCTCTGACAAAACAAAGAACAAACATAAATCAGGAAATGAGTATCTCTCCCACCTTTCAAAAGTCAGGCTTAATAAAAATTAATCACAGTGGGGCTGGGGATTTAGCTCAGTGGTTAAAGTGCTTGCCTTGCAAACACAAGGACCCAAGTTCGATCCTCAGCACCAAAAAAAAAAAAAAAAAAAAAACTTAATCACAGTGCCCAACATAGTAAATTAAGAAACAAAGCTTGTACCTGATGGCTTGACACATGGCTATGCAATAGAACACAAAGTCACCATCACTTGCCAAAGTTTTTTCTTTTTTTCTTAAGACAGGGTCTCTTTGTGTGGCCTCAAACTACTGGGGTCCATCAATCCTTTTAACTCAGTCTCCTGAATATCTGGGACTGTGGGCTCACACCACCATATCTGGGAAAGCTATTTCATTTTTATAAATATTAGGAAAACAAAGTAAATATATTCATGTATGTGTGTGAGTGTGTGCATGTGTGTCCACATATACACATGCATACACACATGAGCACTAAGAATCAAATCCAGGGCCTTGCTCTAACACTGAGCTGTGTCCTTGGCCACAAAATTTATTCTTACAATAAGATGATATGAAGTACACTTCAATTCTATACTATTGATTTGTTAAAAGAAAATGTGACTCTCTGAGCCTAATTTTTTCTAATATGGGTCCTCTAAAATACCTGTTTTTGAATACAAGGGATCTGTGGTTTCTTTGACCCTCCCCTAATAATCTATATCCACTTTTTTGTTCTTCTTTTCGAAGAATTTTATGCATAAAATATAGCCTTTACTTTTTCTGATTTTAAAAGAAGTAATATATTTTAGGGTACATTATACAAATGTAAAACTGCAGAAGAGTCAAGAAAAGACTTACTAAACTTGTATTAAAATGAAAACAAAAAAATTTCTATGTGGTGATGTGACCATTCAAAATATATGAGCCAAATGGAACACAACAGAACTTCTTGAAGCTGTTATACAAATTTCGTTGGCTTCCAATTTGCAACCCTAGTAGAGTGAATAACTTTTCCTAATACCATTCTACATTTACTCCTTTTTCTTAATGCTACTGGTATAGGTGCTGAATCTCTTTCTGGCCTTGCTTCTGAGCTCCTTCAGTGCAGACAACCTGGCAGCCACCGATGATGATGGAGAAATGAACAACCTACAGATCTCAGTCATCCGCATCAAGAAAGGTGTGGCTTGGACCAAGTTGAAAGTGCGTGCCTTTATGCAGGCTCACTTTAAGCAGCGTGAGGGGGATGAAGTGAAACCTCTGGATGAGCTGTATGAAAAGAAGGCCAACTGTATTGCCAACCACACTGGGGCAGACATCCATAGGAATGGTGACTTCCAGAAGAATGGCAATGGCACAACCAGTGGCATTGGCAGCAGTGTGGAGAAGTACATCATTGATGAAGACCATATGTCCTTCATCAACAATCCCAACTTGACGGTGCGGGTGCCCATTGCCGTAGGCGAGTCTGATTTTGAGAATCTCAACACAGAAGATGTTAGCAGCGAGTCGGATCCTGAAGGCAGCAAAGATGTAAGGTCCCAGCCTAGAAACCAGCCCTGGTCCTGTGTAAGAGCAAACAGACCTCTGTCGGCCCCCAGGGATTGGTTCAGCTCTTTACTTGGGGGACAGATTCTGTAGTATCCAGTTTACGTAGACAACCACTCCCCTCCCCAATGCTAGGCCTTCCCTTGATGGCCAAGCTTCCTGAGATGTTTGTGGGTTAGCTCTATCACATAAGGCGTATCCAGGTCAGAGATCGAAATAAACTCTTATGTGCTTCACTGCCATTAATCTGCATGATCAATAGCTATGAGGCTGACCTAGGGCCACATTTGATTTAGGGTAGGTTCCTTCTCTAACTGGGTTTTGGTGTTACACCTCATCCTGACAGAATTGTTGAGGCCCCATGGTTAGGACTTGCTCATCATGCATTGGATGCTGATGAGCTGGAAAAGGGTTCCAGAGAAGAATCCCAGCTGGTACATCATCCATGGCACAGGTAGTGTCATCACTGTCAAGGGGACCTGCTGCACAGTCGCTTGATCTCTCTTTTCCCTTGCATATCTAGAAACTGGATGACACTAGCTCCTCTGAAGGAAGCACCATCGATATCAAGCCAGAAGTAGAAGAAGTCCCTGTGGAACAGCCCGAGGAGTACTTGGATCCAGATGCCTGCTTCACAGAAGGTAAAGGGCAAGGGCAGGACTGTGCTCATCACCCATGCGCTGCTCACGAGCAGCTGTGCCGGGGTTGGGGGGCCCTGTGGCTATCTTCAAGAGCTTTGTTCCCCATTCCACCATTTTGAAAGAAGTTTGTATTGTTTCCCCTACTCAGTTCTGACATGCAAGTTTCTGTTCTCTAGTATTTCTTTATCCATCTTCTTTTGGCATCAACCCAAATGCCATCATTAGAAAGGCCTGTCTTCTCAGGCTGAGGATGTAACTCAGTGGCAGAGCACTTGCCTACCATGTGTGATGTCCTGGGTTTAATCACCAGCACTGCAAAAAAAAAAGAAAGACTTCTTTCTTAGCTATGCCTGCCTCCTTATTACCCTCTTCTTCTCCCTCTCACTGCTTCCTTAGAGGATATCGTCCCAACTCTGGGTAACCTTGTTAGCCTTTGCAGCATAGCCTCAGCCCCACTTCCCTCTCTATTCCTGAGTCACACATTGGGATCGAGCCACCATCCTCCTGGCTGTGTAGTATGGCAGCCAGAGGCAGCACTGGGAGAGGGAAGAAAGGGGAGATGGGAATGGGTGAGTTTCCATGGTCTGACCTTTCTCTGCTGCTGGTGCCAGGTTGTGTCCAGCGGTTCAAGTGCTGCCAGGTCAACATTGAGGAAGGGCTGGGCAAGTCTTGGTGGATCCTGCGGAAAACCTGCTTTCTCATCGTAGAGCATAATTGGTTTGAGACCTTCATCATCTTCATGATTCTGCTCAGCAGTGGTGCCCTGGTGAGGTCCAGAGGAGAATGTGATGAGGGGTTATCTGGGGAAGGGTGCAGAGAAACCAGTGGGAAGAGGTTGGATGAAGCCCAGGCCCAACATCTCTGAATGTACATTGGCTCTGGGCCCAAGGATAATGTTCTGTTAAACTGCTTTGGGCGAGTGTCCTGAGCCTCTGGGATTAGAGTCCATTATTTACCCATATCCTAATCTTCTTTAGACTTTAGCATGCTTCCCTCAAGCCTGAGACCACCTTTTCATCAGGCTGAACACAAACTGCCATGCGTCCTTACTGCCTGGCTTGCCACCTTTCCTAAGTAGCTTCCTCAGATGACTTCTCTGTCTCTCTCACCTAGCAACCCAAGTCTCCCATTTTTTTACATTTCAGTTGCCCAAGATAGGAAGGAGGCCCTCTTCTTCCCCTCACTCCTCTCAAGCTCTACTGGATTTGGAGAACCCACAGTGTTAGCGAACATTTACAGTTAGATCTGTGGTACAGAGGTTATTTATACTCACATTGTCCTTGGTGTGTATCCTTCATCAGTGAGGCATACAGGGTGCTGAACATGGTCATCTCCTCTGCTAGGACAAACTCAGTGTTAAATATCTTGACAATACTCGTAACTCCATAAGTTTCACTGACTCATGAGGTGGGAGAATAAGAGAAGCTGAGAGGGGCAGGAAGGTATAATAATGAGGAGCCCAAGGACAAAGAGGACAGCTTTCAGGAAGAATGATGGGGAGTGAGAGAAAGGTTCATACAAGAATGCATCAGAATTCAAGTAGGGGGCCCAAAAGATGACATAGTAACCGTTGAACTGAGTGATGCCAGACTCTGCCTGTTCTGGAATCCTTTGTTGCCTCAATCAACATTTGCACTATGATTCCTGAAGCACTGTGGATGTACTCAAGGTGACAGATCCCATATGAAATATCCAGAATAGGCAAATCTACAGAGACAGAAAGTAGATTAGTGGTTACCTAGGAGTAATGGATGAAGAGGCCAGAGGTGATAGCTAAAGGGTATAAAAGTTCTTTGGGGAATAATAAAAATGTTCTAAAATTGTGGTGATGAATGCACAAGTCTGAATGTACTAAAAGCCATTGAATTACACATTTCAAAGGATAGATTATATGGCATGTAAATTGTTCCTCAGGTAAGCTGTTAAAAACTAAAATTCTGGACTGGAGCTGAGGCGCAGTGGTAGAAGACTTGCCCTGCATGCAGAAAGCCCTGAGTTCCATCCCCAGCCCTTGGGGGTGGGGGTATAGCAGAAGAAGGAAGGCAGGAAGCTGATGACAGGCCAGCTGCTTGTGGGAACAGCCTGCAATGGCAGTGGATCCCATGGCGCCCGTTTACCTTTCAGCACTGTAACAGGCAGCTGCTGCCTCTCTTTCAGGCCTTTGAGGACATCTATATTGAACAGAGGAAGACTATTCGCACTATCCTGGAATACGCTGACAAGGTCTTCACCTACATCTTTATCCTGGAGATGTTGCTCAAGTGGACAGCCTACGGGTTTGTCAAGTTCTTCACCAATGCCTGGTGCTGGCTGGACTTCCTCATCGTGGCTGTACGTGTCCTGCTTTATGTTGCCCACCTCTTCATAGAGGTCTCTCCCTCTACTGGCCTGGGCTGTCTAGGACTAAGTTATAGATCCACATGTCAGCACAGGCTTGGGTAAAGTCTCTCAGATTTTAATTTTGGGGAGGGGGAACTCTGAAGTCCCTGCATTTGCCCCAGGTGCTAACCGCAGGCTTGTCTTAATTTGGATTCAGAGCTTAGGGGGGGAGAAGTGGAATCATTTGTCTCAAAGCTCCATGTTTTCAGTCTGGGAACTAGAAAGTTCTTGCTCCAAAGGAGCAGGATTTTCTCTTCTGCCAGAAGAAGGAGTGAGAAGATGAGGGGCTGCTGGGTTGGGGAGTAGTGGGTGGCTCTCCTGGCCATTCTCATGGACACTTCTCCAAAACTCACCTGAGCAGGTCTGTTTACCAGGGGGTGGGGGTTCCTATATTGCCATTTGAGGTTTTCCCATTGACATTTCTACAGTGATCACCGAGCAAGAAATCCTTTTTCCTTCCAGGTTCCAGGACATTCTCCCCCTGCCCTGTTATTTTCAGGTTGGAAGCTGCAATTGTTACCATTTCTCACCCTGTCAGCACCTATTCCTTGTTGGCCTTACTAACTGTGATGATTATTCTCTTATTTTGTATAATAACTAAAGCTTTCCTCTTGTAGCCAAATCAGCATTTAAAGAAGGGGTACAGAGAAATTGCAAGACCTGCGCCACAGAGAAGTCACATCCTGCAGGGAGCTAAGAAGTGCCATGAAATGGGAATGATGGGAGGCTGGGTTGGTATGAAGAAGACAGGTTTCGTTGGCTGTATAGGGAACCCTTAGGTGTCTCTGCAATCTAGGAAAGAGCAGTATAGAAACCTCTGTCTTATGTAACAGGAGCCCAGCACTCTGCACCAGTAATGATTTCTACTTTATAAATGAGTTCCTTGCTTACCACGCTGTCTACAACTTCTGTGGTTAGCGATTCCTTCCAAGAGCTATCACTGTGCCCCCCTTATTGGCCCCCATTCAAAAAGCCAGCCTTTGGGAAGATGTCCAGATGAGGTTGAGGAGGCCCCTTTGTGCCATGAAGGTGAGCCCAATAGGTATGGGCCCAGGGGAGCAGGCACTCACAGCGAAGTTCTCCACTCTCCCTTTAGGTACTATCGATACTACCTTTCCTTCCCCAGACAGAAAGCTGCAGCTCTGAGATCTGAGCAGGGCATGGGATAAAGCCCAGAGGACTGAAGTGAGACTGGGCTGCTTGCTTTCTAAAGAAGGGGAAAGCGATATAGCGTCTATTTTGCTCTAACACTCCAGCTACCCTCGGAAAGCTTTGATTTGGAGCAAAGCTTCCCTACCGTGACCTTCTCCTTATCTGCCTCAACCTGAAGCACTCTCAGGATATTGATCAGGTATCCCACATGCCTCTGGTGCCACAGTCAGCTGCTTAAATGCATAGCAGTCTCCACACCACCATTTATTTAGCAGACATTTCAAATACTAATTATGCTAGGTAGAAGGGCCTGAAAAGATAATAAGACAGGCATGTGGCATGTTGACTGCAGTCCGTCAGTTCCTCTCCCTTTTGGGATTTGTTGGATTATTACATTGCTGCAAGATACAATATTGGCTCCACAGTCTGCCTCTGTACCAGTTTTTGGCAAACAACATAAACTGAATGCCATGGTCTGTAGAATTGTCATAGAGCCCTAAGGAGTCATAGAAAAGGCAGGCATGGTCCCAGCCCCTGGGAAGCTTGTACTTCTCAAGGCAACTTCGGCTTGATTCCAGGCATGTGGTAACACAGCATTCTGGGAACAGAGCCTTCGTGGGAACCTTCCTTCTATTGACCTCTCATGTCTAACAAAACAGTTCATTTATTCTTCACTTATCTACTATTTGTTGAGTACCCACAAGATCAAAGCCTCCTCCCAGGTGAACAGGGCAAACAGGAATAGGCATGGGTACTTCTGTCTAAGGGTCTGAAAAGATAAGACTCCTACACAAAGAACCACATATGAGGCAGAGTGTGCTAAGTGGGGACACCCCAGTCCAGTACAGCAGCTCCACAGGGTGCCACCTTTGAGTGGTGGATGAAGAATAAGATTTGGACTGGCAACTGCACAGCTGGAATTTTCCAACTTTTCACTGCCCATTGGGCAAACTATCTAGTTCCATTGGCATTTTAGAACAAACAGCAGGTATAAATTTTAGGTCCTAACTTAGTACCGTCCCTGAAAGATCCTCTTCCACTCATTTCATCCCTTGGCAACTTAATGTTGTAATCTGTCTTTCATCTCCATGTTTGTTTCCCTAATGGCATTCATTCCGCCTTGTCTCTTAAAGCACTTTTTTTTTTTAAGTCATGGAAATAATCCAGACAACTTCTAAGGTCTTTCTCTTTATTAATAAGCTATGGGACATTTTATTTTGCTCAGGTCCTTGCTTCACTGGAGATCGTGTCCAGTAAAAGAAATGTGTTGTGTTCTCCAGAAAAATCTCCCCTGTGATTTTCACACATTACCTGGCATATCAGTTCCAGGGATGGGAACTTTCAGAGACCACGCACCTCATCCTGAACATAGACTACCTGAGAACATTCTCTGTGGCAATGTTTAATCATTTTGAAAAAGTCACCCAGTGTTCATTTTCTTCATGCTTGCAGCCATAGATGCCCTGAATTTTGACTCCTCAGCTTCCTTTTTCTTTTAGGTGTGATTCATTCCATAAAGTGCATGTTAAGCAATATTCTAGTTATGTCCAGTGAGGGTTTAATATGGAGACTCAGATGTTTATGAGAGAGCCCTAAGCTGCGAAACAATAACCCAGATAAGACCTTGTGGTTCCTTCTCGGGAGATCTTGCTTAGTTGGTCAGCTGAGCAGATTATCTCTCAGCGACATTTAGAGCCAAACTCTGAATTGACCTCTTTGCCTTCTCCTCCACCCTCCTTCCCATTGGAGACCTGATTGCGAGCAGATAAGTCACCTGCCCTGACTTCTTTGGGGACTTCTTCCCTTTTATGGGGCCTATAGATACTCAAAGCTGTTTTTCCACAGTTTTTACCTGGCAGTTTCACAGGATAAAGCTAACCCCCAGGGACTTTTGCACCCATGTGTTTGATTACATGGGATGGCTTAATTCAGATGTACCTGTTTTAGTAAAAGGTGAAAGATTTATACATTCTGAAGAGAAATCAGAGCATGGGATGTACCTATTCAAGGCTTCACTAAGAATCTGATCATTTTAGATTATTTGGGTTTAAGAATTGGGAACAGCAGACAAGATTTTTGCTGAGAACTATGGATGGAAAGCAAGTGATTGGATGGTGCTACTACGATCTAGAGAAGGCTTTTAAGGTCCTCGTTTCAGGCAGAGATTAACCCTCCCTGGGTAGTAGCCAGTTGACTCATACCTATAATCCCAGAACTCAAGGAAACTGAGGCAGGAGGATTGTAAGTTGAGCCCAGCCTGGGCAGTTTTATCAACTTAGTGAGGCCGTATCTCAAAATGGAAAATGGAAAATGGATGGGGATGTAGCTCATTGCAGAGGCCCTAGGTTCAATTCCCAGTACCAAAAAAAAGAAGACTATTGGTAGCAGAGCAGGGCAGCCTATAGTTGCAGATTTGCTTTGGACACTGCCTGGGATTTCAGAGGAGGTACCTAAGCGAAAGGGTAGTGAGCATGTGCATAAACCAAGGTTCACATCCTATTTCATTTTATTTTATTCCTTTTTTTTGGTGGTTGTTTGGGGCGGGGGGCGGCTTGCAGCATTACGGATTGAACCCAGAGCTTTTGCACTGAGGGATAGCCCCTTCCCTTGGTATTTTTTATTTTGAGACAGGGTCTCACTGAGTTGCCCAGCTGGGACTTGAACTTTTCATCCTTCTGCTTCAGTCTCCCTCAATGTTGGGATTATAGACATGTGCCACTGCACCCAGCTTCACACCTGATTTTAAAATTAAACCTTACGCCTACTCATTCCTGACCCTCACTAGATCTTTGACCTTCCACTTGCACACCCTGCCAGTTCTGCTGCTTAATTATTAAAAAAAAAAGTGTGTGTGTACACAGTTTAGAATTACAGAATCAAGGAACTAAATAAAGCCCTAGGATAGAGATAAAAAGCAGCAAATTAAACTAAACCATAGATTGCTTCTTTTCTAATTTTGCTGTAAAATACCATCATTTAAGCTAGGAAGACCTGCAGCCACCACTTCCCAGCACAGAGAATTTAAGAGCTGTTGGTAGGACTATCCTAACCTATCCCAGGATCTGTGCTGCCATGTAAGAGATAGGCTAGTCCAAGAGCCCAAGCCTTCTAGGACTTAATCACCTA
Source organism: Hystrix cristata (assembly GCA_004026905.1). Taxonomy (NCBI): domain Eukaryota; kingdom Metazoa; phylum Chordata; class Mammalia; order Rodentia; family Hystricidae; genus Hystrix; species Hystrix cristata. The sequence goes on along the minus strand of PVJO010001762.1, from coordinate 94,637 downwards.
AAGGTATGTTCATGTCTGCTGCCCTCTATCTCACCATCTCACCGGAGTCAGGCTCAGACAGCCCTGGATGTGACCAGTTTTCAGTGTTAGGGTTATCATAATAGCTGCTCTGGGCAATCTGGCAGAGCAAGGTAAGTTTGACCCTGGAAGAATAGGAAAGCTTTGACCTGAGTTTAGACCTGGAGACCTGCAGATTTCTCCTCAGTATGTCAGCAAATCATTTCTGGTCATTCAGACATTGATGATCCTGTTAGGACATTGTCACATAATCTGTCTGCTGGGGATAGATCTTCCATAGTTTGTCCATAGAAAAAAGAACATTAGCCCAGGAGTCAGCAGTGTGTGTCTCTTATCTATAATATTAATCCAGTTTCTCCTCCAAGAATTCTTCCAGCTATTAATCTAATGGTGAGAGTTACAGAAGATTGTCCTGAAGTTGACAGAGCTGAGGCCAGTTCGTTTGGGGCTGTTCTGGAAGGGAAGATTGGGAATTATAAGGGAAAGTACAGATTCAGTGATCAAGAGCCTCCCTAGATCTGGCCATGAAGGATCCGTGGTTATGCTTACAAAATGAAAAGATTATTGCAGTTAAAAGTGAGAGATACCGAAGTGGGCACTCATGGGGCCAAATTGTCAAGGAACTTCCTCATTTGATTCGTTGCTTCTTGAGAACGACAAAGTCACCTTTGGTATTTATTGAATGTTTCCTTTGTTGATGTCCTGACTCACCAAATTCTCAAACAATGGTTTCTTGTCAACCAGGACTAAGAGAGCTTGGCCTGTTGGAATGGTGAATGAGCTGAGGAGGGGCAGCTTGTATGGAGTGTGTGTATTTATCTGTATTCTTTTCCATAGGTACCATTAAATTTGTCTGGCTTAATTTAATGGGGACTTCTGGGACCTGCAGAGACTGTAAAGGGCGAGGGTAAGGTTCTTGTCATCTCTTCAGGCTCCTCTCCTTCCAATGGAACTTCCTCATTCTCTCCCTCTCCCTCCAGCCTCTTCCCTTTCCAACTTGTGTGTTTGCCCTACTGCCTTCTCTCAATTTTCTCTTCCCTTTGTGTTTTTTCTTGTGCCTCTCAACCACCTTTCCTTCCAGGTCGTTTGAGTCAAGTTGAAGTAGGCAGCTGGTGTTACCCACTTCCTCTACCTGGGGGGACCCAGTATGTGTGATCAGTGCTAGGGGCTTTATTCTAACACTCTGGAACCTCTGTTTTTGTTTTTGTTTTTTTTCTTTTTTATTTTGTTTTCTTTTTGTTTTTGTTTTTTGTTTTTCTCTTCTGTTTCTGTGTAGGTGTCTTTAGTCAGCCTTATAGCTAATGCCCTGGGCTACTCGGAACTAGGTGCCATAAAGTCCCTTAGGACCCTAAGAGCTTTGAGACCCTTAAGAGCCTTATCACGATTTGAAGGGATGAGGGTAAGATACTAAGAGCAGCTGATCCTTCTGCATGCCAATGGAAACTGTTTAGCATGCTAGAACTGATCACATGGTGGAAAGATCATTCAAACACAAATTTTGTGATGCAGCTGCCGATCTGATCCTCCACTTTCTCCCTTGCACCTGCCCCGTGCGCAGGGGAGCTGCATTAAGCTGCCTCATCACATTAATATTGGCCCCACGCCCAACGACATGCCATCGCAGAACATGTTAACATTGGCTATTCTCATTTGGCCTGGCTTACCTGTAGCACTTGGGGCGGCTTTCTGGGCTGTGATTTAATAGGGAGAATCACCAGGTGCAAAGAAGGGGAATTATAACCCTAGACCCACTGAAAAGCGTAGGCCACAGGCAGGGAGAGTGCGGTGTAGAAGCATCAACCAGCTGGGGACTGTGGCCTTGGAGTCACCGAGAACTAGCAGTGGAGCAGGGGCTCAAAGATAGGATGGCGGGCCTGAATTGGGGATGGAGCAGAATTTGGCATGGCCCTGGGAGAAGAAATGCTTTTCTTTCTATTCTGATTCCTCTTATTGCACCTTGTTGTTCTCAGCCCAGTCCCATAAGGACTGGCAGCCTCTGTCTGATAACAAAGCTTACCTCCTCACCCCCACCCCTCTGCCCATGCTGTATGGCCCCCTGTCCTCACACTGTCAAAACAACACCAGGAACAATGCTAGATGACTGAATATCAGCTAGTTCTGAAATTTCTTCCTATTCCTGCTTTGGTGGTGTTCCGACCAAATCCAAACAGTGCAAGAGGCTGTCACCCTGCCTACTTAGAAATAAGGCCCCTTTTTTTGGTGCCTTTTTTCTTGTCCCTTTTGGTTAAATAATTGTGTGTGTGTGCACATGTGTGCACACACTCACACCAAAAACTTTATATAAAATCAAGTGGCCAGCTGGTTTTGGTGTTGATAGTTGTTCGGTGGTAATCAGAGAGGTCTGATATACTTAACGAGACCAAGAAAACTGGTTTCAATTCAAATATTGAATACATGCAGGAGAGCAAACCAGAGGATATGTTTTTAAATGTGCAAATAGCAGCATGTAGGAATAAAACTGAAGTATTGCAGTGGTGCACACGAAGCACGACTGACGGAGAAACTGGATACCAGGACAGTGCTCCTCCACTCATCCCTCGTCTGCGATCCCTGGCCACTAACCACAGCGGCACTCACAGCTGCTCAGGAAGATGAAAATCTCATTGGGACTTAGAGATTTTACTTTATTATTTTAGTTTATTCAGATAAGTGCTTTTTGCAGTAAACTCACATTTCTTCTGTAGCACAGTCACAGTTTGGTTTGCTAAATGTGAGCTTTCTATAGCCCTCCCAAAACTATCTGCAGGAAGGGCAGTTCAAAAGCAGGACAAATTTATGTTAGCTAGTGAAAATTTCAGAATTCTAAGTCTTTCTCCCACAGGTAAGAATGGTTTTGTAATGTGAGCAGGAGGGTCATTGACAAAGACAGAGTATACTGCATAGGTACCAGTGGTATAGATGGCACCGCGTGCCTGAAAATAGGGTTAAAATGCTCATTACTACTCCTGACCTGCCACATTTTTTTTTGTGGGGTAAATTTTTTAATAAATCATACCAGTTTTGTTATAGAACTGATAATTCATTTTGAAGACCAAAAAACAGGACAACGTGCAACTAAAAATGTTTCATAAACTGGGCATGGTGGCACACACCTGTAATCCCAGCGTTCGGGAGGCTGAGGCAGGAGGATTACCATGAGTTCGAGGCCAGCCTGGGCTATGTACTGAATTCAGGGCCAGCCTGAATTACATAGTGAGACCCTGTCTCAAAAAAAAACCAGCACCCACTCCCCCCAAAAACACTAAAATTTCATGAAAGACAGTACTTGCAGTATGTCCCTGTGATCCCTTACATCCCCTAACAGTAGTCCTAGTTCTCCCAAACAGATTGGTCATGTATGAAGAAAGCATCCCCTTCCCTGCCCCCCAAAAAACCCCAGCTGACACTTGTTACTAACCTCCTTCAGTTGCTCACTGCTGTCACCTCTGTTCTGTGGCAGAAGTAGTCCTCAGGGACCAGCTGAGGCCAGTTTGCTCATGCTCAAATTGTTTGAGTAATTTGGTCCCAGGATACCTTTCAGTAATCCCACCTTTTCCTTCTAGCTCCTCTTTTTTTTCCTGCTTCCCTGAACTCTTGTTTCCATTCCATGAAAAAATTTTTACCATCAATTCTCAAATAGTTTGGAAGCCCCAGAGATCTAGAATAGGAAATCAGAGCAATAGAAGGTTTTATTTGAAAAGCATCTGCAGCAAGCTTTTTTCAGTTAATACAGGCAGGAACAAATTTAAGCTGAATACTGCAATTTAAAACAGTACAGTTCAAAAAAAAAGAAACAAAACCAGTAACGTTCAGCAAATGGAGCTTTGATGTCAAGGTGCTTCTCCACTCACTTGGCACCAGTTAGCCAACATTACTTACCGACAGTGGCTGGCGAGAGGGCTCCGGGATCCATTCTTGCCCTGCAGTTTCCTGGCCCTTTCGTGGAAATCACTGCAAGAAGAGATTGAATTTGGCTAAGTTTATAGTGTGTTTCCCAGGAATAAACAGAATTAAGTACCTATGTTTTATTTAAATGTTAACTTTTTCTGTGGGCACATGTGTTTCTCATTCTTTAGTTTCAGTTACGAGGTATGCCAACACTTGTGAGATTATCATCAGAACATTTCAAATAAAAAAGCTTCATGAATTGAACACCATCCATGCAGATGGGCTCAACTGTCACTGTGCTGCTCCGTTTATAGACTCAGACCTCTTGAGAGGGAGCATCTGACCCTAGCCTGTCCTGGGATAATTACTTCATTCTCCTCTCTCCTTCCTCAAACCAAAGACCAGAAAATTGAAACACTCCTGCTATTGGCAAAGGAATACTTAACGTAGTTCTTTGCTTTTCTCTCCTCCATAGTAATCCTTAAAGATTTGGCTGTGCTTTTAAATTTCATAGGGTACATCATAGTAATACTGTGAAGCATGCATGCATTTTTGTTGTCAGTATATAGTTGTCCATTAAAGCCATGTTCCCTCTGCCAGATATTAAAAGCTGTTTGACAGATTTTACAATATTTAATGGGCAGCAATAATATCTAGGCAAAGAAAAGTTTAAAATGCTGTAAGAATTAGCATCCATTGGAATTTTCTCATCAATTGAGATTTGCATCGTATATTATTAAATATACACTTCCGTTGAAAAGTAGTTTGTTTTATAGAACTCTAGAACCTGACTTTGAATATTTCTGTACTATGTCTAGTTTTTGGCAAGAATGCATTTCATCATGATTAGACAATATAACTAGAGAGTAGCAGAGAGCAAAAGAGAGGATCCAATTTATCAAGCAACTATCAGTAGAAGCTTGAATTGTCATTTATAATATGTCTTTATACATATTGTGTGAGTTCAAAATAAGAACTGGTTTCTTGCTCTTTGGTTGCCGAGAATAAGACTACAATGATAATTCTGTTTAGAGCACTGTTAGACAATTTCTGTTTAACATGTGGTAGCTTATCAGCTGAGGTTCACAGTAAGGAAGAAGTATTAGTAAATTTTATCAACCCTGTTTACTTAGTTCAAGAAACTAAAACAAGTGTTTTGGTTGTAATTGGTAAGTGAAAGTACATTTGTATCTTACAAATATTTTGAATTTTATTAGAATTTTTATGTCATAATCAGAAGTGGACTCAGTAGATTGTTTTATGTAATGAGTCCTTTGATTAGATCTATGAATATAAAAGTTCAGAGACATCACTTAGTTGATTTATTTGTCCATGCTATAAATACTACCCATATTTAACTTTTAACCATAGACAACACGTAGGATGGGGTAGCCTAGGTTCAAGTAGAAGTTTAAGATCATTTTCTGTATAGTGAGAAGGGATCCTGAAGGTGGTAGATTCCAGATTGAGGTAAAAACCAGCATTTTCAGGTTTCTGTATTTTGGGCCTACTTCCCTACTTCACATTGGTAATGGTGTAACAGAAGGTTGTGATCTCACCTAACCTCTGCTGCAAAATGCTGTCACACAGACTTGAGCTTTTAAATCGTTACGTAACCTCTCATTGTTTAAAAAATGGTTATGCCATTTGTGGACCATCCTCCTTTGCCTGTTCTTTTGCACATTTCATTGCTTTTTGGTGCTCCCACCAAAGGGTGAACAGCTTGAGAATGAGGAGATAAAATTCAAATCTGATTACCTGACCAATTTGATAACATATAAATTAAGAGCATTCTCCAAAATAACATTTAAGATTTTCCAAATTTCAGATATTCTGACCTTCCTTGCTTGGAATGATAAACATTTTAAACCAGTGACAGAGCTATGAGATCTAGAAGAGTTTCTTGGTCTAAGAATTAAGAAGTAACTGCCTCTCAATCTCAAGGCCTTCCTATATGAGTTGAAGAATCAAAAAACGAGTATTTTAATCTAAAAGAGAGTGACTGTAGTGGAGTGTTGTTGCCTTTTTTATATAGGACGAAACAGGTAGCTCTTCTCAGCCACAAGTTCTGACGAATAACAGTGCAGGTTAAGGCAAAACCGAAGATGTGAAGAAAACCTGAACCCTGTAGAGCTCAAGTGCAACCCCAGAGCTTCCCTGGCCCCCCATGCACAGCACGACCTTCCCACCTTTTCCATTGCTGTGCTGGGTGGCCAGTGATTTTTATTTATGTGCACTGAATAACCAACGCAGGGGCCTGGTGATACTCGTTACCTCCAGGCAAAACACGAGAAGACAGACTTCCTTTAAATCCAGTGTCTTCATCCTCACTCATTAATCCACCTCAGATTCTCGATAGGAGGAAATATTCTTCCCACATGTACGTTAGTGAGACCTTTCTGAGTTTTAGTGGCCCCACTTAACTCAGCAGCAAGTGGGAATCAGGGAAGAGATGAAACCAGTCTTGTTTTCTGTCCTGCCACTTGAAAAGTGACTTGGAAGCATTCGCTCTCCTCTAGGGAAGACTGCTACAACAGCGGAGGCGTTGGCAAGCCACTCTCACTTCTAGTGTGAAGCAAAATCCGAGTTAACAACAACCTGGAAACTTCAGTTCCTAAGGATTTTTTCCTCTGCTTTCTAAAAAATTCCTGAGCTTACCGTAGTAAGTGATTTTTATCAATATGCCAATTGTTGAATTTCAACAAATGATCTAATCCAAAACTCTTCAAAAAAAAAAAAACTTATCATTTTGATTCTAATACGTTGTGAAGAATGGAATCAAGCCCTGGACTGAGCAGAGACATCAGCATTAGCCAAACAGGGGTGATGCTTAGATTTAGAAACCTACAAAAGGCTAAAGAAGAATGAACTATGACAAGCACCTCTGTTCCGATTTTGTTACATACTGTTTGGTAGAGGGAATATAGCTTTTTTTTTCTTGAGCCTGCAAAATATGCATGCTCAGCTATTGCCTGAAATAAGATAACTGGCCTTGCGTAGTCATAAAAGAGACATATGTACTGTTGAGTGATTGACTGCTTACCCGAAAGGCAGTTCTGTGTGACTTTGAACAATCGTGTCTTGTTTTTCAGAGGGGGAATGTCTGTTGAAAGGTGACTAGTGAGCTTGCAATTGCTCAGATTTTCCCATGGGGGCATATTTTATGAGTTGAAGAGGAGGGAGACTGGACTAAGAAATCATTTTTTCACCCAGGTTGGTGCCTAGAAGAGAAGATCAGGGTCACCTTGGGCAGGGGACTTTTTGTTAGTTTAAGTAAAAATACGTATTTTTTTTAATTCCCCAAAAATGTAGTTCATAGATTAGAAGTTTGGGGTCCTACTTATGGATCTGTCCAGTCGCTCTAATTCCAAAGAGAACATAATGTTTCCATAGCAGAACAAGCTATACAAATGTCATTCCCCTCCTGGAAACCAAAAGAATGCACTTCTCCCTCTTTCTTCCAACACTTAGCAACTTCCCCCTTCCAATGCAGGTGGTGGTGAATGCCTTGGTGGGCGCCATCCCCTCCATCATGAATGTGCTGCTGGTGTGTCTCATCTTCTGGCTGATTTTCAGCATCATGGGTGTTAACCTGTTTGCCGGAAAGTACCACTACTGCTTTAATGAGACTTCTGAAATCCGATTTGAAATTGAAGATGTGAACAATAAAACCGAGTGTGAAAAGCTCATGGAGGGGAACAACACAGAGATCAGGTGGAAGAATGTGAAGATTAACTTTGACAACGTTGGAGCAGGATATCTGGCCCTTCTTCAAGTAGTAAGTATTGTTAACTTTTTAGTCCTGGGGAATTCAGGTAGCAGAAAACCCCATTCGGTTCCTTTTCAGTTCTGCTTCTAGAATCAGGATTACTTTCTATAGACCATGAGAACAATGTTACTTCCCAGACCAGTTTCAGAGAGACACCCTTCCTGTATATTCTCTGACTTCTACAAAGATCTCATTCAAGAGCCAAGCATGGTGGCGCATACCTGTAATCCCAGCACTTTCGAGGCTGAGGCAGGAGGATCACTACAAGTTCGGGGCCGGCCTAGGCTACAGAGTGAGTTCAAGGCCAGTCTGACCTACATAATGAGACCCTGTCTCAAAAAATCTCATTCAAAGAGAATCTCTCTTTGTGTTCAGAAGCAAAGTTCTGCTGCACAATAAATAAAGATTGCTATAGCATAATATAATGGTAGAGAAATCGCCTTCTATTCCCTGGTTGAATGTGTGGTTGAAGAGAAGGAAAAATCAGAGAGTAAGGTAAGTCCATATAATAGTGACAGGGAAGTAGAGGATATGGCATTAGGACTGGGGGGTGCAGCTCCGTGGCAGAGCACATGCATGAGGCCCAGGGTTCCATCATCAGCACTGGAGAGAAAAAAATAAAGTAACCATGATGCTGCCACTCTTAGCAGCCTTACCTCAGAGAAACGTCTCAAGTTAATGTGTCACAGTAAGGAGGGATGTATTTTAACCACTGTATGTGGCCAAGTCTCTTTTGCCTAAACTTATTCCATTAAGCCTAGTTTTCTGGTCCTCTCTCACCAGTTTTTTGGAATGTTTGACAAGAGTTGATGCGATGAAAGTTTATCTAAGCTTTAGAGACAGACAGATGTAGATTTGACCCACACTCTGATGTTTATTGTATATATAACTTGGGGTGTATTATTCAACTTCTCTCTTTTGTTTCTTCATGAATTAGATGGATTAAATGTAGATCATAATGCTTTACATAGTTGTTAAGAGAATTCATGAGGTTTGTTTGTTTTTTGTTTTTGTTTTTTTTTTTTGTGGGTGCTGGGGATTAAATCCAGGACCTTTTCATCCTCAACCCATTTTTATTTATTTTGAGGCAGGGGCTCATTAAACTTCCAGGCTGGGTTTTAACTTGTGATCTTCTTACCTTAGCTTCCCAAAGCACTAGGATTACAGGCATGGGCCACTGGGCCTATAATTCTTGATTTTTTTAAAATTTTTTGTCATAGCACATAGCAGTGCTTAATTAATGGTAGTTGCTATTGTATACGGTATTTTCATTACTGTTACTACCATGCCCACATCACTCAGTCGTTGGGAGTATTAAATGCGATACTGCGGATGAAGCTTTCAACCTACTCTAACACACAGTAAGCACTCACAGTTAGGTAATAGCAGGGGGTTGAGGATTTAGCTCAAGAGGTAGAGCACTTATTTAGCAAGCACAAGGCTCTGAGTTCAATCCCCGGCACCAAAAAGAAAAAAGAAAAAGGGATAGTGAATGGAATGGAATGAGCTGTATTTTATCCCATCCCAAAGTTCCTTTGCATTTCTATCCCAGTTGAAGAAACTGGACCCACAAATTGAATCCGAACTGGAGCAACTGCAGAAGGCAAATGCACATCAGCCAGCCAGTGAGACGTGCTCAGAGTCCCTGCCGTAAGAGAGAGGCCTTGCTGAGCAGTAGGACCATTAGACGAATAAAGACCTTCCCATGCCCTAAGAGAGCTTAGAATCTGGTTGAACAGATGAAACATGGAGAATATTAAATTGTTTACTTATATTTGTTTGCAAAACCAGGCTAGATAGAGTAGACTGAAGGAGAATTGGAAAAGGACTTTCAAGGATGAACCAACTTTGCCACTACCATAAGGTTTACACAGGTGTATGTTAATAGGGATGAAGTTCTGACCTATTCGTTTTTTTAAAGTAAGTGTGAATTTTTCAGACTCCCATTGCTTGTTTAAATACCTTTTTTAACTAGATAGGGAAAAGGGGGATAAAGAAGAAGGTTAAAAGAAAAGTAAAATGAAAGGGGAAAAAATGGAAAAGTGTAATTACACTTGTTGCAAATAGGGAGGGGTGGGTGAATGGAAGGGAGGGGAGGGGAAGGGGGGAAGAGGGGGGAAAACCAAGATGTATCATGTACAGGTACAAAATAACCATGTTGATTATGATCATTATGTATACAATGTACCATTACATGTTCTTGGTAAAAATAAAAAATTTAAAAAAAATACCTTTTTTAAAAAAAATTCCTCAGCAGAGAAGCAAGTTCTAAGCCCCTGCAGCGGGTTCTTGCCACTCATCCATAAATATGCCTCTGCCTGAGCTTCAAGCAGCTGTCTGAAGCTCACTTGAAGACCTTGTATGAAAGCATCAATGCACATGCCTTTGTCACCTTGTGACTTTGCCAGACTTTGATGATGTTTTCATGGCCTCTCCAGAGTCCCTTTGGGACCTGTATAGATAAAAGGGAATTCCCTGTCCGCGGAGCCTATATCCCAACTCCCTTGCCAGTGTTTCCCCTGAACTGAGCCTGGCTTTGGGACCCTGCCTAGACTCTCATGCCCTCCTTAGCAGGCACAGTCTAATGACCAACTCTGTTTGCCAGGCGACCTTCAAAGGCTGGATGGACATCATGTATGCAGCTGTAGATTCCCGAAAGGTAAGGACATGATGGTGAAACAGCCCTCCTGATGGTTAGAAGGCAAACGGCATGGGAGTCCATCAAAAAGAGAAAGGGAGGGAGGGATGGAGGAGTTGAAATTTCTGTTTGGAACATTAATTGCTTGCTTTATTGATTATAGGTCATTTTCCTCAGTAAGCCCTCGCCCTCTTACATTGGCTCCAGATGATTAGACAGTTGATTTTTACTTGGCCCCAGTGGAGCTGTTGGCTCTTCAGTCCTACTTTGAAATAAAAGTGTAGCTTTCAGCAAACACTCCTCCTCTCCCCCTTGCCTTGTGATCTGCATCTTCCCCACCTAAGTCACAGCAATCCTAGTGCCCTCTCAGGGCCAGAGCTGCCAGTATGGAGAAGGAGGCAAGCAGAGAGAATCAAGGGCTCCCCTACCCCAGCTTGTCCTGCAGTCAGGTGGCCCACCCAGTCCCCAATCTAGGTGCTAACATCCTTTTCTCTTGTCCTTCAACAGCCTGATGAGCAGCCTAAGTATGAGGACAACATCTATATGTACATCTACTTTGTCATCTTCATCATCTTCGGCTCCTTCTTCACCCTGAACCTCTTCATTGGTGTCATCATTGATAACTTCAATCAACAGAAGAAAAAGATAGGTCTCCTTCCCTCATTGCCAGTGACCAGAGGTCAACCCAAATGAGAGGCACTCTGTGTCTTTTACATTTTCTTTTTTTTTTTTCTTTTTTTTTGTGGTGCTGGGGAGTGAACTCAGGGCCTTGTACTTGCAAGGCAAGCACTCTACCACTGAGCTAAATCCCCAATCCCTCTGTGTCTTTTTCTAGAAAGAAAAATGCCCTCTTGCTTTTTCTAAAATCCCAGCCAACTGTTCAGGGCTAGATTTTGCAGTGTGTGGTGTACCACATTTGCTAAAAATCTTTTTTTGGGGCTGGGGATCGAACTCAGAGCCTTGCACTTGCCAGGCAAGCGCTGTACCACGTGCGCTAAATCCCCAACCCCACAATCTCTCTCTTTTTTTTTTTTTTTTTTTTTGATGCTGGAGATCGAACTCAGGGCCTTGGGTTTGCAAGGCAAACACTGTAACCACTGAACTAAATCCCAGCCCCTACAATCTCTTATTTTTAAGGCCTACTGCTGGCTCAGGTCTCCCACCAGAGGAGCAAGTAGGGGCAGAGAGCACCTCTGGAACAGAGGCGAAATGGAAAGAAGCAGATGAATAGCTGTGGCAAGAAACAGAAATTGCTCAGATTTGTAACCCTCTGTGTTAATCCCTGCACACCTCTAGCAAATTGGGATTTGAGAGGCGACCCCTGGAAAGTTCACTTTCTTTCATGTACAGATGGTCCACAGTTTTTCCAAAGCAAATTGAAAAGATTGCTCATCATTTCATTTTGTAAGTCAAGAAGCTCTCCATACTGCCTTCTTGCGCCAGATTTTCCAAATTGGAATATCATCATTAACCAAGACTTAAAAGTCTTTTTATTTTAAAATATTTTTTCTAGGATTTTATCAGGAAATCAGGCCAAAAAAAGTATCGTGAGACTATCAGATGTGACTGCGAAGTCCTTGCTCTCAAGCTTACCTTCCCTGAGCCAAATCTCAGAAATCCTGAGCTGAAAACAAAGACAGCTATCTCCTTGAATTAGATTATCTCAGATCTGCCTCACTTAAAATAGCTGTCAGCTAACGTGGGACTGGAAGAGATAAGTCTGCTTCCGTCCTCAGTGTAGATCTTGAACATTATTAGGTCTACAGTCTTGGCATGGGAGAGCCAGTTGTAATTGCTCTTCTCTTTTTCCCTCCTTTACTTTGGAGGTCAGGACATCTTCATGACTGAGGAACAGAAGAAGTATTACAATGCTATGAAAAAGCTGGGCTCAAAGAAACCACAAAAACCCATCCCCCGCCCTTTGGTGAGTACTTTGTGCAGACTAAAAGCACATGAGAAGCCATTTGGAGAAAGACTGGTAGGGTTACTGTAGAGGAAGTAGGTGAGTGCCCCCTGACCCCTCTCCCTGCCACCCACCCACAGACCTGAGTGATTTGGCAGCAGAACAGAGATGAAGGCGTGGCTGGCTTGGACACGCATGCTCGACTTCTCCTCTTTGGGAAGCAGCCAGGAGTTGGCACACTCACCACACTGGCCCTGGCCCAGGCAGGGATGTTGTAAGAGACAACCAAAACCGAAAAAAGCCAAATGAACAAGCACTGATCCCTTTCCTGCCCCTTCAAGGGAAGTCGGTCATTCCTTTCGTAGCTTCTGTGCCCGGCCAGTGGGCTTGGCGGGATGCGTCTGCAGGCCAGGATGGTGCTTCTCACCGGTAGGAAGGCGAGTCTGAGGCCCTCATCGCCTCTCTTTCACTGAGCCTTTCATGCAGTAGGTTTGGGTTTGAGATTCTGCTGCTCCATTCCTTGGCTGTCATTCCCTCATTTCAGAGAAACATTCCCAAAAGCCTCAAAAGTCCTTCTTCTGTAACTTTCACTGAAAGTAATTTTTAAAAACAAAAAACAGCAGAACCTTTAAAATCAAAGCTTACGTGGTAATCTGATTTGTGGAGATGAAAGTGGAGCTGCTCTGCTGGGACAGAGTCAGCACTCCAGAGCACTTTTCCCACAGACCCCGAGTCTGCTCCTGCAGGGCCTAGGACCCGGGCTTTTGCAGAGCAATTTGGAAAGCACAGAATTAAAGCAGTCCTGAAAATCAGCACAAGGCCAACTGCCTAAGTACTTTAAAAAAAAAAAAATCAAGGGAATTTTAAGAAAGACAATTTGTTCTGTTTCCATGATGTTAAGACTTCCCAGCTGGGTGCAGTGGTGCATGCCTGTAATCCCAGCATTTGGGAGGCTGAGACCGGAGGATTGCTGTGAATTCGAAGCCAGCCTGGGCTATACAGCAAGACCTTCTCTCAAAAAAAAAAAAAAAAAAGACTTTCTACTTGGTGATAGAAGTAGACTAAATGGAAAAGAATTAACATTTCTAAACTTCTGTTCAGTACCTTACATTTAGAAATTCTCCCATATTAAAATATGAAAACTTGGTTTAGTGGAAATATTAATAAAGAATGGCTGACATTCATGGAGCACATGCGCCATTTATGTGCCTAGTACTCAGCACAAAGTGATAAAGTTTCCACACTGATGCCCTAGGGCTTACAATATAGTGCGGCGGAGCGGGGCAGGCAGGAATAGGTAAGCAAAGAGCTACAATAACGTGTGGAGAATCATAGGGAAAAGTAACTGGAGGAAGGACCATGACAGAGAAAAATGGAGGGTTATAGAGGTAGATCTGCTTCCATATAGTGATCAGAAAAAAGCCTCATCAAGGAGGGTGTCCTCAAGTAGAGGAAAAGGCATCAAAGAGCCAGGGACAGAGATTCCTGGTAAAGCAGCCCAGATCCTAGAAGCAGCAAAGGTTAGCCTGACCTTGAAGCAAGGCGCTAGAGGAGAGGCCAGCAGTGAGCAGGATCCAATTGTGAAGGCATCTCTCAGCCAGGTTAACACAGGGATTTTGTCACAAGCCCAGGGAGAAGCCATTGAAAGGTTTTAAGTGGGAGAATGGTGTGATCTATTATATCTTTAAGTAATCACATATGACTGTTCAGATAAGGGCAAGAGAGGAAGCAGGGAGAACAGATGAGAGACTTAGGGAAACCCAGGTGAGTGATGATCGTGGTTTAGAGTACAAGACCTCTCAAAATGGAGTGAAGCAGGTGAATTCAAGTTACATTCTTGGAGGAAGAGTCAACAAAACAATGGGACCTTCAGTGAATCAGAAGAGATGAGGGAGACAAAGAGACAGACCCTCAGATTTCTGCTTGAGAGACTGACTGAATACTTGAGACGGATAAGCTGGGTGAGGACAGAGGGAAGGATTTGGCTCTACCTCAGAGCTTACAAGTCATCAAGGAGACACACCGACTGAGAAGCTAAGTGTGTAGGTGCCATGTAAGCAGCAGGGATGGATGAGCTCCCCTGGTATGCCAGCGTCAAGAAGGAAGAGACTGGGCTGAGGATTTAGCTCAGGGATTAGAGTGTTTGCCTTGCAAGCACAAGGCCCTGAGTTCGATCCCCAGTACCAAAAAAACAAAAAACCAAAAAAAAAAAAAAAAAAAAAAAAGAAGGAGGAGACTAATGAGATGGCAGATGAGACTAAGAATGGGCACCCAGGAGGTCAGACCTCCAGAAATGTGAGATGTCACAGGCTTACGATGGAAGAGTGGCCATTTGAGCTGCCTGGCAGTGAAGCAACTCTGATGAGCAGCACCAGAGAGTTGCCAGCATTACAGAAAAGAGCAGAGTGCTTCTCTGAAAAGGGTGGCAGCTCCCACAGGTCTGCTGGGAAAGGTTTTTATGAATCCTATCGGGTCTTTCCTTCCCTTTCTCCCCAGAACAAAATCCAAGGTATCGTCTTTGATTTTGTCACTCAACAAGCCTTTGACATTGTTATCATGATGCTCATCTGCCTTAACATGGTGACAATGATGGTGGAGACAGATACACAAAGCAAGCAGATGGAGAACATTCTCTACTGGATTAATCTGGTCTTCGTCATCTTCTTCACCTGTGAGTGTGTGCTCAAAATGTTTGCCTTGAGGCACTACTACTTCACCATCGGCTGGAACATCTTCGACTTTGTGGTGGTCATCCTCTCCATTGTGGGTGAGTAGGCTGGGGCGGCGGGGACAGGGATGAGATTCAGGGAGCATCTGAGTTGCAGGCAGGCGGGCTGCCATTGGCGCTTGACCCCGCATGGAACCCACAGTCATCGCATGGGTCTGCCTAGCCATTCACATGGGCAGTGAGTCCCTACTGAGTGCTCAGTTCAGGGGGAAGGAAGTATGTGATTTGGTTCTTACTTTCAAGGAGTTTAAAGGTAAAATTTAAAAAATAATATATATATATAAATTCTAACATATATTAGATAAATATAGTAGAAGTGTGAAATAAGAGGACTTGACAGAGATCGTTAAGGTAGCAATTGTCTAGGAAAATCCGAGTGGCATCAGTTGTGGTCATGGTGCCATGGCCAGCAGTGCTTGTTCCTGAGATTTCAGTGTGGACCAGGTGGAGCTGGAGAGTTGGCCCCCTGTGCTGTCTCAGTGGATCCGTATGATATTCCAGGAGGCAGGTTATAGATGTCCAAGGTCACTCAACCAGGCAGTGGCAGAGCAGAACGCGAGCTGATCCTGAAGTCCATGTTTTTGCTTCAAGCTAAGGGCATAGGTTGAAGGGATGCTGTCCTGGCAGGCAGGCAAGCAGAAGGAAACGCTGCCCTGCTGACTGCCCTCCCAGAACATTTTCTTGCCCTCCTCAGAACGCAGTGATGTGAAACTCTGCCTTGGTGCCAGGTAGGTTCACCTGACTTATACAGTACTAGTAGAAAGATTGCACAAAACCCACGGAAAGCAGCCCCAGAGCTCTGGAGGCCACACTGTGTTGAGCAAGGGGAATGCCTGTGACTACCAGCTGGTGTCTCATTAGCCTGTGCCACCCTCTAGTTCTGTGCTCCAGAGCATTCCGGAAGTGTGTTGATACATGGGACATTAATCCCGTAATGAAATGACTTCAAGTAACACTGTACATGGAGTTTCCCACTGGAGAGTCATAGTGTACGTTGGCCTACCGAAGTCCTAGGAAGTCTATGGCAGTCCCGCCCTGATTAGACCATTGCACCCTTTGCTCAATGATAATGGTAGCTCGCATCTTAATGGAATATGCTGCAAGCTGGCCATGGTTCTAAACACTTTACATGTGTTAATCCACGTAATCTTCAAAATAAGTCTCTAAGTGTTAGGAGGAACTGAGGCCCAGAGAAGTTCTCAAGACGTGTGGCAGGTAATTATGAGAGCAAGTCAGGGTTCAAGTTTGTCCCCTGACCTCAGTCCATACTGATTTCCCACAAAAGACACTGGGGACAGTGGACAGTACTTCCCTTGCCCATCATTCTGGAACATTTCTGCCCACCCGCTGTTGAGTGGATTAGAAGATCCCCTGGGAGATCATGCCCCCTGTGCTTCAATGGTCCTTTAAAATAAAGGAGAATAGTGATGCTTTAGATGATTGGAATTTTTATCAAATATTAATTTATTCAAAAACAAAAGTATAGGAATTATCTTTTTGGTTAAGAGGAATTAGAGGCCTGGTGCAGTGGTGCACCTATAATCCCATCTACCCTAGAGGCTAAGATGGGAGGACCATGAGTTCTAGACCAGCTTGGGCCATTTAGTTAGACTCTTTCAAAAAAAAAGAAGAGGAGTTAGGGTAAAACATCCTGGAACCCTTTAAACGATGGGGTTCCCGCTGCCTGGATTGTTGTCTGCCCCATTTCTTTCCCATTTTCTTTGGTGGCAGTTACACCTTCATCTTTTAAAACCTTACTCAGGTATCGTCATTTCTGTGAAGTCCTACTTCTCCACCATATATGGGATGCAAGTATTACCTACAATGCATTTTATATTACCGGACCCCTTATGGTCCTGGTCATGAGTTAGCTGAGAAGTAAAAAGAAAGTTGATAAATGATCTTGGGTCCTGGCTGAGGTAGAGATTTTCTGGAAAGCACAATCACCCCATGGAGTCTCAGCACCTCGAGAGAAAGTTATCTGGCCGTTCTCTGAACTCCTGTCTCTGTCCCCTCACAGAAGTTAAAATTCTTTCCTTGCTTAAAATCTTCAAATAAGATTGTGTAGCCTTCCGTAGCTAACTGCCCCTCTGTTTATGAATTCTTACAGTTAAGAGACACTTCCTTCATTAAATTAAATGTCATTTCTTCCTTCTGTGGCTCCTCCGTCAGGTTCCCCTTGTTGATCTTCAGTTTTAATGACAAATGGTTCAGTTGAGGTGGACCCATGGTGAGTGTAAATAGATTTGCACATGTTCCCCCTCTACTTTTGGGTCTTACTAATGCTGTGGCATTTTTACCTGCTAAAACTGGCTTCTAGTTTATGGCTTTCAGCTCAAAATCTAGAAGTCTAAATTGAAAGCCGCTCCAGAATGAATTCTTCAATTATTAGATTATTTTGGTAGAGTAGGGAGATAGGGAGATGAGAAAACGGAGATTTTTTTTTTTTCAGAACTGAGCAAAAAGTACTCTGAAAGTTTGTGGCATTAAGCAAGATAGCTGATACCAAATTCAGAGGATTGTGTGCTCATGGGGTAGAACTGGGATCTCCCACTCATGTGGGGATGGAAATTTTATGGCATTGTGGAGAGCAATTGATAGCACTTTGAAAAGCTGAATGTACACACATTTGAAGAAAATAAAAGTAGTCTTTGAATAGGAAAACAGATAAATGAGAACCTGTTCATAAAAGAGAATACCATTTAATTGTTAAAATGAATAACCTAAAATTATTTTAATGTAAGGAATCAGTCTCACAAACAAAAACAAGTTAGAGATTTAAATCTAAAGAGATACAGTATAATCTAAACATAGTAGGGTGCTATATATTATTTATGGATTCATACATAGAAAAACTATGAGACACACTAAAATGACATGTACTTTTGGATTATGGATGCTTTGGAATATAAGCCAAAAGCTGCAAATTTGATGAAATATTAACCTCTGTTAAATCTGTATGTTAGTTACTAGGTGTCTGTATCATTATTTTCTTTACTTTTCTATATGTTTGAAACATAATTATTTTTATTATGAAAGAGTTCAGGTTGAGTAGGCACTTATGCTACAAAGCCCATTGAACTCAGGAGTTCTACGGTGCCAGGTAAAAGAAGAGAAAGGGCATCTCCAACCTCAGTAACATAACTTCTTTTGTTCCTGTCTTAGGAATGTTTCTGGCTGATATCATTGAGAAATACTTTGTTTCCCCAACCCTATTCCGAGTCATCCGATTGGCCCGTATTGGGCGCATCTTGCGTCTGATCAAAGGCGCCAAAGGGATTCGTACCCTGCTCTTTGCCTTAATGATGTCCTTGCCTGCCCTGTTCAACATTGGCCTTCTGCTCTTCCTGGTCATGTTCATCTTCTCCATCTTTGGGATGTCCAATTTTGCATATGTGAAGCATGAGGCTGGCATTGATGACATGTTCAACTTTGAGACATTTGGCAATAGCATGATCTGCCTGTTTCAGATCACAACCTCAGCTGGTTGGGATGGCCTGCTGCTGCCCATCCTTAACCGCCCCCCTGACTGCAGCCTGGAGAAGGAACACCCAGGGAGTGGCTTTAAGGGAGACTGCGGGAACCCCTCTGTGGGTATCTTCTTCTTTGTAAGCTACATCATCATCTCCTTCTTGATTGTGGTGAACATGTACATTGCCATCATTTTGGAGAACTTCAGTGTAGCCACAGAAGAAAGTGCAGACCCTCTGAGTGAGGATGACTTTGAGACCTTCTATGAGATCTGGGAGAAGTTTGACCCCGATGCCACCCAGTTCATTGAGTACTGTAAGCTGGCAGACTTTGCAGATGCCTTGGAGCATCCTCTCCGAGTGCCCAAGCCCAACACCATTGAGCTCATCGCCATGGATCTGCCAATGGTGAGTGGGGATCGCATCCACTGCTTGGATATCCTTTTTGCCTTCACCAAGCGGGTCTTGGGAGACAGTGGAGAGTTGGACATCCTGAGACAGCAGATGGAGGAGCGGTTCGTGGCATCCAATCCATCCAAAGTGTCTTACGAGCCAATCACAACTACATTGCGACGAAAACAGGAGGAGGTGTCTGCAGTGGTCCTGCAGCGCGCCTACCGGGGACATTTGGCAAGGCGAGGCTTCATCTGCAAAAAGATGACTTCCAATAAGCTAGAGAACGGAGGCACCCACCGAGAGAAAAAGGAGAGCACCCCATCCACAGCCTCCCTCCCATCCTATGACAGTGTAACTAAACCCGACAAGGAGAAACAGCAGCGGGCCGAGGAAGGAAGAAGGGAAAGAGCCAAAAGACAAAAAGAAGTCAGAGAATCCAAGTGTTAGAGGAGAGCAACAATGAAATATTTACTGGTTTAAAATGTGCAAGTGAAAGATTGTTTACAAACTTCCTGAATATTATCAATGCAGAACAGCTGTGGAGACACTGTAACCTGAAGATCTATACCAAACGTAGTCTGCTTATCATGTGACACAGTTGCATCTTGAGCAGTGACCTGCCAAGGGCAAAGGACCCTGCTTCCTGGACTCACAGATTTTCTATTGCTTGGGCAGGTGGTTACTGCATGTTCCACATTCAGTCAATGCAACTTAGAACAAAACTAACAGGATACAAAAACAGGAGCGGCTGCCGGGACCAGCATATTTCCGTTGCAGCCAAATGGATTTTATTTTTTCATTTTGTTGATTCTCAGAAGCAGAAAGCATCACTTTAAAAGTTTGTTTGTTCATGCAAACTATATTTGCATTCTTACATTAGTTAAGCTAAGCGGCAAAAAGAAAACACACACACACACTCACATTTAGCCCATGCCATTTAATGGTCAGTTACTTTGACATAAATCTCATTTTCTCCACATGGGCTTCAAGTGGTTTGGAGATGGGTGGGGGAAAACAATCAGGTTTTTTCAGGCTGAGGAGGACTTGCTCAGGCCAATTCCAAACATTGTGCTCGTTCAATGCGTAGAAATGATTTGCATGATGGCATGCCGTGATCAGAAGTCATGCATGAGATCCATACACCACAGGACACTGCTAATCCTGTCCCCTGCATTGGGTCAGCCTTTGGACAGGACCCAGCCCTGCACCGTTCACTGTATTTGGAGAATATGGTAAGAGTTCCATACTGGCTGCAATTCTTTATAAGTCTTAGAAGTCTTTCATGCACCTTCTGGGTAGGGAAACATAACTAATCAATTGACCACCACCAACAAAAAACAAACCCAATCCAACAAGCAGATGGATCCGTTGTGTGTATGTTTAACAGACATCTCTAACATTACAGCCATTGTTGCACATTTTGCAAGATGAACTATTTAATGCTGCTCTGTGTCTAGTACATGGGGAGACTTTGATCCCGAATGGCTTGTACTATTAATGTCACTGTAAAACCAAATCCTAGGGCTAAAAAAAAGTTCATTTGTATCTTGCAATATTTATGATGATTGTTTAGCCTTCATACTGGAGAACTGACACTTATTTGGGGTAGAGATAAAAGTGCTATTTAGAGTAGCATGCTATCTCTAGGGGGTATTTTGGGGAATCTAAAATGACCTTTCATTGGGAAAATGGGGTGCTCACTTCATTTAGTGTCATGTCCTTCTGCATTGTGGCTTTCTCCAGGCTTGGGTCTATGTGGAGAGGGATTCAGATATTCTGAACTGGCCCCTCTTCTGCAGAGAGGTTGCCACGAGCTCACACCTGCATGGTTCCTCCTGCCTCCACCACATTTCTCCACCAAGCAGGGCTTCCCTTCCCACCCTGCAGGGCTGGTGAGGGCAGCACCATTGGATATGGCTGTAGTTTCTTTCATTTGTTAATAGAGTAATAGACACTGGTGGGACCTGAGGTAGAGATGGAGCCGCCTCTGAACCTAGCCCACTTAGTTTCTTTACTGCACTGGTTTTCATGAGAAAGTGACTTACTATTAATTCTTTAGGATGTTCCAGCTTCCCCCAGCACATTCCCTTTCAGCCAGTTTTGCTATCTGCTTAATGACCTGCCCATTGTCATCAGAGGGTGGCTTCTGGGGGAGCATCTTGTCTTTCATTCCATCTCCTGCTTTATGGAAGACAGTTCTTAGTGCAGGGTATATCATTTGATGACAAGGTTTCAAAGCCAAAATGCTGCAGTTAGATGTTTCAGGAAGTCTATTTGAAGAGTGAAGAGAGACTTTGGTGAACCAAATCAAAATAAATTCTTCCTGAACCATATAATAGAGGGGGAAAAGAAACCAACCCGTTACCAGACACACCAATCTGCCTTGCAGTAGAAGCACTTTGGATGTAATTTTACAGTCCACTTGACTAGTTTTGCATAGAACAAACCACAGCAGCTCAGTAAGCAGAGCTTTCTTTCTTGCTGGACCATTAGAAACTCCGTCCAGGTCTCTCGAGCCTGCTTCTGCGGCACCATCCGTAGGGTTTTGTACTACGCCTGATGCCGGGTCGGGAAGGCATTTCTTTCAGTGCCCTTGCTAACTGCTAGGACGAATGTATAGTACTATGTACAGGTGACGTTGTAAACAGCACAAAACAGAAGCTGACGTGTGGTTATTCTTTTTAAGAGAATTATAAATACTGTAATATATAATTTTATTTTATTGGCATGCCTTTTTGTAAATACAAATTACTAACTTATTAAATAGGAAATGGCTTCTGGCTTATGCCATTGTCATGTTTATTTTTATTTTTTATACTTTTCTTTCTTCTTAGAACTTAGATGCTGTCAGCCAATGTACATCCCCAAACCAGACAGACAGACAAAAAATTTTTTATTGCTAATGGTCTTTTCCAAAACAACAAAAAATATATATTTTTGTTCCAATGTGCAATAAATTCTAACCACTTCTATGCAAGATTTGGCTAAACTTAATAATTGTTCTTAGGTCTTGAGATGGGCAACAGAGCTATACAATCCCGCTAGGTACACCAAGCGCTCATGCTAGTGACGTCATTAAGCTACTAGAGCCTATTAATGTTTAGATTTTTCTGAGATCTGACCGTTTTCCTCCCCCAGCTCCTGATCCCAGCCCAGCAGGCTGTCTCCTCAGTAACACATGGGCCTTGGTAAATGGCACCCATCAGCCAGCTTCACAGGACAGAAGCCACCTCCACTCTTATCTGAAGTTTCACTTTTATTTTAAACTTGTCCCACCTCTTCCCCCTCATCCACTGTCCCTCTCCACCCAGTCACCCCCGACTCACTCACCCATCCTGCTCCACACCTCTTTGGTAGTAAATGACACCATCACCAGCAGTTTACACCCGCAGTTAACAGGCATTGAACTGAAAGGATCAGTGATGGCGTCTTTGCACTCCTCACTGAGTGGCTAAGTGGCAACGCTTTGCCAAATATTAATGAAGCCAATCAAAAAGCAGCAGCAGCCACAGTATCACTGCACATATATATATATAGATATATAAATATAATATAAATATTTATTTTTTGTAGCCGGGTCCTTGGTGCAGTATTTATACTCCACAATCCACCTTTAAAAAAAGGACAAAAAGCAAAAAGTCATGTGTGATGCTGTTAATTTAAAAGGCAGAGCCAAAGCCACTGAGTAGCAGCTGACATGGTTGCTGGTTTGTGTGTGAAAAACACTTCACCCTCCTCTTCTTTCCTTAACCTCCTCGTTGCTTAGAGCAAGGAGAGTCCGTGATTTAAAGCGGAGGGTGAGAGCAGGAAAGACTTGCCAAGTCAAGGTTACCTGCTCTCACTCCATCTAAGCAAGCGGCTTCGGGTGTCAGATGTTGACTAGGCAGGAAAACAGAAACTCCCAGTCAAAGCCCTGCGGCCACAGCGCCCACACAGGTTCTTTCATTTTTCACCACAACCAATGTAAACTGTAAGAGACCAACAGTGTATTAGTGAATGCATGGAGGCCGACGCTGCCCTAAATGAGACATGATTCAAAAAAAAAAAAAAAAAAAAAAGTGCATCACTACTCTAAGCCAAAAGGAAACAAAATAAAAATGACCCTTTTTACTGTACACGGGAAGCCTGTCTTGGTGTGTGTTTGTTGTTGACTGTCCCAGTTCTTGAGTACCAGGAGGGCCTGGGAACCGGGACCTCTGTGCATCTGGGGGCAGGAAGAGAGCTGAGGGGAGAGAACCCGGAAGGCCTTGCAGTGCTGGCTGAGTTGGGCCTGGAGAGAAAGCTAGGTACCCCCCCTCCCCAGATCCCCACTCCACCACGCCCGGGCCGGTGCCTAGAAGCCCGTAAAAGCCCCTTCTCACCTAATCCACATGGCAGAGCCCCCAGAGATGACTTCAGCCAACCCAGCTGGACCGGCCTTACTTCTGCCTTCTTCATCTGTATGTCAGAAAAAAAGAAAAAGAAAAAAAAAGTTCCCGTACCCCGTTCCAAAGCTAGGTCATGCATGATGCCCAACAGCCTCCGCTCTGCCAGCCTGCGCTGGGCCCCACCCTCCATCACTCCCTCCACCAGCAGATGAGGGTCATCCCCTTCACATTTGCACAAGGGAGGGGCACCCCTGGGGACATCCCACCCAGGCCATTTCTCCTGGTCCAGGAACATGCTTGGGAGGATCTGAAGTGCCCACTGTAGAGCACTCTGGCGGTCCACTCTGCAGAGAGATGGCTGGTAGGTCAGTCCCCCTCTTGGCCCCTCGGCCCAGCCTCCAGGCCTGCTGTGGGGTAAGAGTGCCGCGGGTTGTGTGTGATCTCGTGACTTGAGTCCTGGGCATCTTCTGCAATGATGCCTCTTTCTTTTCTCAGATGTTGCCCAAAGTTGCAAAAAGCTTCGTTAATTTTTCAGGTACCCCCCGCCCCCTAAAAAATCAGCTGCAACTAATCAGCCAGGGGGACGTCAGGAGGGAAGAGAAGTCAGGGTTGGGAGGGGCCCAAGGTTTGCACCAGAGTCTGTGATGTGGCTCACCTCTGTGCTTTCTTGGATCCCTTTTTCAAGATTCCAAGACTTCCTTCATTATGCTCCTGAGGCACCCCCTGCTCCTGCCCCCCACTGCTATTTGCTGTACATAGAGGCCAAGTGGGGTGGGGTGGGCGGGTGTGCACATGTGGTGTGTGTGTGTGAAGAATGTACATAGGTAAAGGGGAGTGTGGTCCAGTGGTTCCAGAAAAGGGGCAGAACTCCTGCGTTCTATCCCTACCTTGACCACTGGCTCGCTGTGTGGCCTTGGGCAAGTCACTTAACCTCTCTGTGCCTCAGTTTCCCCATCTGTAAAATGGGGATAATAATACTGACCTACCTCACAGGGGTGTTGTGAGGCTTTAACTAAATGTTTTGTAAGGTGTTTTGAGATACAGAGGCAAAGGCGCTAGGGAAGGGCAAAGTAGTATTTGGACTTAAGGAAGATGAAATGGTACCATAAATGCTGCTATTCTGAGAGCCATTTTTAACTGCACTGCTCCAACCACCCCCGCTTCTCATCACCAGGACAGCAGGTCGAGAAAAATGTCTTTCCTTTCACTTGCTTCTGGGGTTTGTGATTATTCTAGACACTTAATTTTTCCCCCTTGCTGTACTTCCTTCCCTCACCCCCTCGACTTGTTCCCTGTTCTGTTTATGCAGAAATGGCAGAAAAGCTTGAGAAATGAGAATGTATACGTGGATTGGAAGTTTATAGTCTGAAATTTCAATTTTACTTTGTACTGTACATCTTTTTACTTTAGAATTTGCAATAAAGGGTTACGTCAATCTTGTTTTCAACTCTCCTCTTTGATCGACTTGTCATTCTGTCATGGCTCTCACCCCAAGCCCCTGGGCCGAGGGTAGGGCAGTCTGTATACAGGCTCACCCGGCATCCTGCGCAGCGCTGGCCGGCCCCAGACACTCAGAGGTGGGCGGAAAAGGTCCCCGCTCCAGATGAAACTTCAGGAGGCCTTGCCTGAATGGGACAGCCACTTTGGCGGCAGGCACCCCAGCAAGTTCCCACACACACACCTGCGCTGCCCTACATACTTCCGAAGGGCCTCGGAGCAAACCCAGGAAGCTGCACGTCTCGTCCTGCCTGTGCATGCACCATCTCTCTTGGGGCTCAAAACTGACAGCTCTGGGTTCAAATAGCTGCCTGTGTCACCAGGAGATGTGGGCAGTTTCCTGATGTGCAATGGAGATACCTTCCTTCTTGGGTTTTGAAGAGTAGTATATGAAATAATGGATGTAACTGCTTAGCACCAGCCAGATACACCATTCGTGCTCGGTAAGTGGTAGCTCTCAGTGTAAGAGTAACTGCACAATAGACGGAACTAAAACTGACAAGAAGTAGCCCCCACCCTGGGAGACTGCATCAGCACCCCTCCCCTTCCACCAACTGACAACCGACGGCTCCCGCCGCTGGGCGCTTCATAAATTTTATAATTCGTCCAATCCAGCACCCGGCAGCAGGGTGTTCCCACTTCACCTCGGAGGGCAGCCCGCGTCAGAAGCGGCTCAGGGTCCCCGCCCGCGGCCAGCCCGAGCCGGGAGCACGGGGTGCCGGGGCCGTCGGGTCGCCGTCGCCGCGCGTGACCCACACCGTGAGCAAGACGAGCAGCGCCCCGGTGCCCAGCGCCCCCGCGAAGCCGGAGAGCAGGCCGAGCGCCAGCGGCCCGGCCCAGCCCGCGGGGCTCCGCTCGTACGGGGGCTGCGGCAGGCGCTCCAGCAGCAGCTCCAGCGAGTCCCAGGCGGGTGCGCCCTGCAGGTCCGAGGCACGGCGGGGGCGCGGGGCGGGGGCGGGGCGCGGGGCGGGGGCGGGGCCGGCGGCGGGGGCGGGGTCCGGGGCGCTGCTGGGCGGTAGCACGTAGCGCTGCCCGAATTTGCGCAGCTGCAGCGTCGCCTGCTGGTGGAGGTTCTTGCCCAGCTCGCGGGCCACGTCGGGGCGGCCGCAGCGCCGAAGGGCCCGGGCCACGCGGTCCCAAGACAGGGACACGGCCTCGGCTACCAGCCAAGACGCCAGGGCCTCCCGGCAGCCGTCGGAAACTTCCCCAGGCTCAGCCGAGTGGTCCTCCGCAGGATCCTCCGCCGGCTCCTCGGCTGCCTCCCGCCGCCGCCGCACCTGGCCCGGCGACACCGACGTGGGTGCCGGCGGCTCCGGCCGCGCCAGCCGGTCCTCAGAGAGCCGGGCCAGTTCCGCCTCCACGTCGGGCTCCGGCGCCTCCAGCAGCGACCGGAAATGGCCGCACTCCTCCGGGGTCAGCAGCTCGGCCAGGCGGAGCGCCGCGTGAGGGCCCATGGCGTCCAGGGCTCCCGCCGGCCCCAACGCCCAGCCGCAGAGCGCCCAGAGGACAGCCCTCGCCGCCATCGTCCCGACTCCCACGATTGTGGGGGGCGGGGGCTGGGAACATTCGGGAACTCCAGCGCGAGATGGACGGAGTGTGACAGTAGGGACAGAACTAGGGACTCCTGGCATGGGGCGGGGTCGCCAGCCGCGGGACTGGGTGGAGGAGAGGCTCACAAAAGGTAGTAGTGAAGGGTGAAGGGACTTGGGACACTCCGCGGTGAAGTGGGACTCTTGGCCGCGGGCTAGAATCCTGGACTCTTATTTTGAGGGGCCCGATGGAGGCTACCTGGCTGTCCCACTAATTCCTCAAATTTAGAAAACCTCTGTTTCTTCTCATTCATTTGCCACCCCTTCCCCCAGAAGCCCTAGATCCCCCTGCTCCCCACTGTCTCCAATACCCACTCCAGTTCTAAACTGTCTTGTCTGAGGGCGACTTGCCCTTTCCCATTCTCACACCTGCGCTGGCCCAGGTCTCTCCGCTGGATTAGGTGAACACCTCCTCAGGTCTCCCATCTGCACACACTTACCTAAACTTGGCTCTCAGTTTTAGACCTGCTGTGCTGCTGCCTGATGACTTGTGACAAGCCCTCCCTGACTCGCTACACACCCTTTAGTGCTGCAAAGTACCCTCCTCCTTTACCGCCCCGCCCCCCATCTGCAGCTCCATCTTTATACTGTCTCTTCCACTAGACTGTGAGGTCCACTGTCCCCACAGACTAGTGCTTAATAGGTGTTAAGTAAAGACTTGTGGAATCAATGTGTGAATTCTCAACATGCAAATCCAGCCCCTGTCCAAAGCCACCTCTCCCATCATCACCCACCCACACAGACACAGAGGGAGGCTTCCTTTTGGAGCCCGGGCTCTTACCAGGGAATGTGTGAGATTCTGGATGGCTCCTCAGACTTTATCTCCCCCACCCCAACACACACACATTCCTGCCCACTTTATGCTCGTGTAACAAATCATACTGCTGGTGTCCCCGCGCCACACTGATGATGCCTTTTCCAATCTCTAACCAACTAGGCTATACCTCCTCCTACTTAGGAAAGTCCCTGACACACACCACCACCTGTCAGAATCTTTTCTGGGCATTCTTGAGATAACCCGTGCATCCTCCACTGATCTGGATTTTAGAGGATTTATTCAATTTTTTTTTTCGGTATCTTCTGTGTACCAAATAATTGTGTCAGATATGAGAATATAAAGATGGATATGGTCCCCCACCCCCACACCAGCACCCTTATCCAGTTGTATGTTTAATCATCTGTTTAAGCTTTTCTCATCTGCACTGTGGGTGCTCAAGAACAGTGGCTGTGCTCGACCACTTCCTTGTCCTCAGCGTCACCCACAATGTCTGCACACAATGGGTGCAAGATAAACTAGGGGAAGCGGTGTGGGCCTCCACAGGCCAGGAGGGTGAGGATCCCTGGGTGGAAAGCCCTTAGCAGGAAGCCTGGCTGCACTGCTTCCCTTGAGCTTTTGTGCATTTTTGCTTAGAGCATTCAAGGTCCTCTGAAAATTATGGATCCAGATCACTCATATCTTGACAGAGCTTTTCCAGCAAATGTTTCTACTTTTTGGTTTCTTGTCTTGTTTCAGTCTTCCAGTTTATGACGAGCTATCAAAGATTAAAAAGGGCACTGATAGATGGTGGGAAGGTAGACAAAGGGTCTCATGTGACCTGAAATACTGGAACTGAGTTGTCACCACACCCTGCCTTCTGCCTGCTTTCCCTCCACAGGAAACCAAGAGCCACCTCCCTAGCTTTACCCACCAGGACTGCTGTCTGGCCTCCAGATGAGCCTCTTCAGCCCCCTTTCCCCTGTGAGTTTGTCTGTTTGTTCACCTATGGCATGTGAACCCTTCTGTGCCCTGTACTGTGGGATCTGGGGCTACCATGAGGGAGTTCCAGACCTGAGCCTCTGAGAACCCAGAAGAACCCCAAACAGAGGGGTTTCCCATCCTGTAGCTTCAGTACCCAAGTGCAGATCACTGTGCACAGCAAGTAAGAGTCCTGGGATAAGGTTTTGCTGAAGGAACAGAAACACTAACAGGGCCCAACCGGGGGCACTGGCAGAGGCTTGAGTGCCCAAGCATTCTTAGAGGGTTCCCCACATCCCACTGCCCAAAGAAATCCTCCAAAAACCACATGTTATCACTTTAATACTGTGTAATACTTTCTTTTAAAATACAGTCTCTTCTGAGGTAGACAGACCACAACTGCAGAGCATCGTCAGACAGGAGATAAATACGTCCATGTACAACACACAGCAAAATGAGGTAGAAATGATTACGGCTGGAGGAGAGGATCCCAACCCCAACCTGGGTAGAGGAGGCAGAGGGCCAGCTTGCCCTCCCCCACGCCATGCCCCTGGATTCTTTGGTATGCCCCCCCACATCGCCAGTGCTGGCCCTGCCCTACACTTCCCACCCTGTGCCCCTGAGGTAGGTGACAGTGGACTAGGGACTGTCTTCTTGTGCAAAGCTTCCCAAGCCTGGGGACAGGAAGCTCCCAGCAGAGGAAGCAGTGGGGACCCTGGCCTTAGAGTTCCCACCCACACCCAGGGCTGCCTGCCTTTGAAGGGCAGGCTGGGATCCCAGCCCCACTTCCCTGCCACCCTCCACACCCCCATACACACCTGAGAGAGAACCCATCACTCCCTGCTCCCTGGGTGGGGGTGTGTGTGTGTGTGTGTGTGTGTGTGTGTGTGTGTGTGCAGCTAATCTTGCAGCCATTGCTTCTGAGGCACCAAGCCCTGCAATCCATCAGCTGTTTCCAAGGAGAGTCAGAAGGAGGCCAAGGGTGAGGAGGGGAGACAGAGCAGCTTTCTTGTTTAGCACTCTTGGGCCAGCTCCAGGCCTCCCCATCCTGGCCCCTGAAATGCCCCATGGAAAGCCCTCCACACACGCCCATTAGGAGAGCAAAGTGGCAAGACTGTAGGAGCTATAGGGGCAGGCAGGGGACCACGAGGGAGGTTGGGAGGGGGAGAGAAAAAAAGGAGATGGGGGGGTATTCCTCCCTTTGGACCAAAATTCAGAGTTGTGAGATGGGGGAGGAGGGATGAGGCCCCATTAAGGAAGACTGGTAGGAAGGAGAGGAATGTGTTTCCCAGAGAGAATGGCTTCAAGCAGGCTGGAAGGCCCACACACACTAACCCCACTCCCAAGTGAGGGAAAAACACCTTGCCCACCTCTGGTCTCGGAGCTCCACATACAGGACTCGATGCAGGGAGGCACCCCCCCACCCAGCCAACACCAGTGAGGGACACTCACTCCTCCTCAGAGATCCCAGCAAAGAGGGCAGCTGAAGGCTAGTAGTCAATTCTGTGTCACCCCAGACTTGTGGCCAGACCATCTTCCCCCCTAAGGCAATGTTCTTAGCCTAGATAACTGGGGACCTCTGCCTGTGTCACCTTACCATTGGGCACTCTTGCTACAGCAGGAAGTGAGCAAGGAAACCCCCAATTCTGGATAACCTTGTACAGAAAAGCTGAAATTGAGGGGTGGGGCACAGAGGTGAGAGGAGCAGGAAGGAAACACGATCTACCCCTTCAAATCCCACACCCCTTCCTGGGCACCCCTGCCCACAAGCGGGGACCTGCCAAGGAGGAAGCTCTTAGAAATACATTCTGTTTCTGTCCCAGGAACAGTCCAGGTCTGAGTGAGGATCTGGGTCTTCCTTTGCCCGCCCCACAAGTCTCTTTCTGAGTGTTCCGGGAGAATTTGCTCCCCTGGGGTGAGGCTGGGGGACACGCAGGAGAGCAGCCAAAGTCTAACATTCTTTCTGAGGTCACTTTCTTCCTGAGTTGTCAAAAGAAAAAAGAAAAACAGCAAATTCTACACATCTTACAAAAATAAAAGGCCTAAAATATTAAGCTACATTTCTGGGACTTCCCCTCAAAAACAAACCCCCAAAACACTTCTTTGGGGGGCTTTTTGGTTTGTTTTGGCTTGTCCCCCTCCCCCAGACCCCAAATTTCAGCTGGGTAAAGGATAAGAGAGTGGGAAAGGGATTCCCTGCTCCCTTCCTTCTCAGCCCTAGGCCTCCAGATCTCCTGCAAAAGGACACTGCAGCGTGAATGAGAGACAGAAGGCAGGGAGGGGCATTAAAGCACACGGACCAAGAGGCACAGGGACGCCCAAGCACAGGGGACAGACAGAAGCACAGAGAGTGATAGATGGAGAGGTGGGGACGGTAGGGGGGCGCAGAAGAGGAACTTCGACAGCGTGCCTGGGGTGGTCAGTGACAAAGCGACGGGAAAGAAAACTAAGCAAATGCAGAGAAGTGGGAGTGGGGGAGGTGTAGGGTGCCATTCAGAGAGTGAGGAGACAAAAGAAGAGCAGGAGTTCTTTAGGCCCGGGTATTAGCCCATGCAGGGTCTGCCCCTTTCTCCGGGCGGAGATGGCGAGCTTCCCGTCTACAATAAATAGGAAAAACCTGAGTACACCGCGCACATGGCATCGATCTCCCTGGCAGAAGCACTTTCCTTCCCACGAAAATCAAATCCACCAGCAGAGCAGTCCCGTCCCCCACCCAATATGCGCCACTCGGGCACCCTCCCGGCCCGGTTTGGTCAGACATTCGCCCCAAGCAGAGGCGGCTCCCAAGGCCTCCCCTGCGCGCCATCAGTGTCCGGAGCCATACATTTTGTCCCACTCCACGAACGAGTCCAGCTCCTTGGGGGAGGCCCTAGGGCCCACCTTGGCTAGCGCCACCTCCAAGTCCTTGTACGAGAGGGGGCGCTGCAGCCCCGGGAGGCCCGCCCCGGCCGCCGCCTGCTGGCACAGCTGCCCCAGCTCGCCCCCGGAGAGGCCCTGGGTGCCCTGTACAAGGGCCGAAAGCTCCCGCTCGCTCAGCGCGAAGCCCTGCTGAGCCACCGCCCGCTGCAGGATCTGCCCGCGGGCCGAACTGTCCGGCAGCGCCACGTAGAAGCGGAGGGCAAAGCGCCGGCGGGTCGCCTCGTCCAGAGCCGCGGGCCGCGAGGTGGTACCCACCACCAGCACGCCGTCGGCCCGTGCGCCGCAACCGCTGTCCAGACAGGCCAGGAGCTGGGCCTGCAGTGCACCTGGGGCGCCGGCGCCGTCGTCCCGGCCGGGGAGCAGCGCTTCCAGCTCGCTGATGAGGACCACGGCCGGCGGGCGGCAGCGCGCAGCCGCGAAGGCGGCTTGGAGGAGGCGCGCGCCCTCGGCGGCGCCCTGAGCGGCCAGGCTTCCACCGCGCAGGCGCAACAGCGTGGCGCCCAGCTGCGTGGCCAGGCAGCGGCCCAACAGCGCTTTGCCCGCGCCCCGCGGCCCGAAGAGGAGCACGGTCCGCGGCGGACGTGCGCTGCCGGGGTATGCGGGCGGCCTGAGTAGGGGCCACACCAGCTCCTCCTCTAGCGCCGCCTTGAGCGCGCCCTGGCCTGCCACGTCTGCCCACTGCACCGGCGGCCCACAGTCCACCATCTTGCTGGCCACCAGCTCCAGCGGCCCGGCGTCCACACCTTTGGGAGGCTCCGCCGACGGCACAGCGAAGCTCCCACGGGGAGCGGGGGCCGGAGGCCGCTCCGGGAACTTCTCAAAGGGCTCGAGCTGCGGGCCGTACACGGGAGAGCCCAGGACCTTCAGGGGAACGCCGCCTCCGTACTTGCTCGACGCCTCTTCCGCGGCTCCCGGCGGCTTGGCCCGGAACCCGTTGCCCCGACATTCGCCGTTGTCCGCGGCGGGGTAGGAGGCGCCGTCGGCCACGGGGGCCTTGGCGGGCTCGTAAACGTACTTGCGGTAGCGGCCCTCCGCGCCCTCGTCTGCCGCCTTGCGCTTCAGCGACACGCCGGGCTCCGCTCCCGCAGCGGCCGCCTGGAAGCCGTAGGCGGTGGGCGCGGGCCGGGGCGGCGCGGGCGCGGACAGGGGCGTGGGCGCGGGCAGGCCGGAGGGCAAGTAGGGGGCCGGGGGCGCGGGCGGCGGGAGCGCGCCGTAGCCGGGCTGCGCCGCGTAGCCGCCTGCCGGGTAGTTGTACAGAGGCGCCGAGGGGCCGTACCCCGGCGGGGGCGCGGGCTGCAGGAGCGCGGCCGGGGGCGGCGGAGGCAGGGCGGCGCCCGTCTGCGCGCAGTACCCGGGCGCCAGGTAGCCCCCGCCGTAGCCCGCCGCGTACTCGGGCGCGGCCGACGGGCCTCCGCACGCGTTGCCGGCGTACAGGGGCTCAGGCAAGTTCCCGGCTAAAACCGGGGAGCCCCCGAGGCCCGTGGAGCCGCCCCCGCCGCCCGACTTGGTTCCTGGGAGGCCCTCGTGGAGTGAGGCCAAAGGGTAGGGCGGCTCCGGCCCTGGCCAGGGCTCCGGGTCCCCCTTGGCGCCATTGAGGAAGGCGGAGTCACCGTAGCCGCCCAGGGCTGGGCGCTCGTAGGGCGAGTCCAGGACCCCAGAATACTTCTCTGCGTAGCGTTTGAGGAGGTTGGAGGCGGTAAGGGCAGAGATGTCGTCGTGAGCCCAAGCGTAGTGGCAGCGCTGGCGACCCCCTGGGGGTAGCTCCAACTTGTGGGCTGGTGACGGGGTGGTGGAGGAGACGTCCAGGTGCTGCTCTGGCCACTGGTTGAGGGGCTGGGCGTGTTCCGGTGTCCAGTGCATCTTCGACAGAGCTGCAGATAGGAGGGAGACGAGCACTTGGTAAGGTCTTAGAGCGCCCTGGGGGACCCACCGACTGACCTCTTAAAACTGCTGCTTGGGACAGGCTCCTAGGCATCCTCCCTTCAGCCACCAAATACCCGTTCTGACCGCGATTGAAATTATCTGAGAATATTTTCCTCAGAACCCAGAGGGATCCAAAAACGACGTGGTCGGCCCTAACTTCACCCTGCAGGCAATGGTTGTTACTTTGTCCTGGCCATACCTGCCATCCCCTCTGTAGGACGATAGTCCTTACTTTCAAACCAAAGGGAGTGAAGGGTCAGGCAATGGGAAGAGTCAAATTCAGGTAAGGCACATTCGGCAACAGGTGTTCGCTGCTCACCCACCATGGGCTGGCTGCCGCAGAGGTTGAATGAGGCCTGTCCAGGGTTTCTAGCCTACTGGCCCAGCAGTTCAAAATTCCTAAATGTTCTGTTCACCTCAGCCTTCTCTGAGATTCTAAGGCTCCCTTTGGGCTTCAGGTCAGAGGTGCTCTTACTTGTGGCAGTCCCTTATCATCCCTGGGAAACCACAGTGGCTGACCAACTTATTCCTTGCCACTCGGTTTCTTTGAGCCGCTGCCTGATGAAATCAGAGCACCTGGGTTTCAGACCTAATTGCATGTAATGGCTCTAGGCTCTAGGCAGGTGCTGCCATGTGCCTCATTCCCAAAGTATGTCTCCACAACACAAAAGTATATTTAAACTGGAAACTAGATAGATCATGCTCTGGAGAAGAGGGGAAAGAGTACACAGCAGGGCACATCCTAGAAAGTGGATCACAAATTTGTCTCTGCACTTCTTGGTCACCAAGGAAATAAGATGTGATCAGACCCACCTTGCAAAATAACACCTTTTTCAAAGTGAAAACGTTCCTGATGTAGAGACCCTAGAACTTTTACTCATAAACCTTGGGAAACAGATCTGTGAGATGTAATATTCAATGGCCTTTTGGACATATGTGCCATAAACACAGAAGACATGTTCTGTGCTGTCCTCCAGCAACAGTCAAGACAGGAGCCAAACACTGTAAGGAATAGCACTGGCTCCAGGCACATGGCTCCAATGGGCCATGCTGATCCTAGGATAAGGTTTCAAGGACTGAATGGGCCCATGTTTCTCAGACCTAAGCTTCTGGTAAGTTACTAACAGAGTCACATGCTCTTATTCAGCAAATTTTTATTACTTTTTTTGGCAGTGCTGGATATCCTACCCAGGACCTCAAACATGCTAAGCAGGCACTGAGCTACACACCAATCCCTCTTCACCAAATTTTAATCGTGTAAATCTTAAGGGTTTTGCTAAGCATGGGATTAGACTGAAAGGTGAACAGAGTGGTTCAGCCAGGTGGAGGAGACAGGTGAGTAATGTCCTGTGTAAAGTAAGTAAACAGAAGTACATGTGTGTTCTGGGCCTGGGAGCTCAAGGCAGTATGCCACACCTTATTGAAGAAGGGATGTCTTTACTAGATCTTGAAGGGGGTAAGCAAGCAGGCTGGCAGGAGCAGTGCAACCCAGATCACAGGAACAGCACATTCAGAAAGCCAGGGCTAGGCAAGGGCAGTGGTGAGAACCCATACTCCCAGCACCCACAAGGCTGAGGCAGGAGGACCCCTAGAGCTCTGGAATTTGAGACCAGCCTGGGCAACAGACTCTGTCTTAAAAGGCCAGGGCTGTGCTAGCTCAATGCTCTTTCCCTTCCTCAGGGCATTTTACTGCCACTCTGGAATATTGTCATCTAAAATACAGTGTGAATTATGCCCCAAGTAGGGCTCTTGTGCAGCACACAGCCTATAGAACCACATACAGTAAGCAGTAGAGAGCACCAAGCAATGTTGAGTCACCAGAACCTTGAATACAGGTATATGTGGAAGAGTGGTAAAGATGGGCCTGAAAATAGTCAAGTCTCTTCTCAGGTTCTGTACATTTGGCCTTGCTCACAGCAGCTGCCTGATAGCACCTCTACCTTTGTCGTCTCACTACTTCTTGTGGCTGTGACCTGACATCAGTGGCACAAGACAGTCTTTAACATGATTTACTACCATCCCCACTTCCCTAGAGGAGTCATGAGCCATGCATAGTGAAGCCTTAAGGGGAACAAATTCTAGAAGCTGCTTTATTTCCGTGTGAGAGGTAGCACGAGCTACCAAAGGCAGGAGAGAACAACAGACTGACGGAGCTGGGGGCAAGAGGTGATGTGCAGCTTGCCAGCTCTTGCTGAGAGGGGTCTTCACAGATCAGAGGCATCAGTAGTATCAAAGGGGTAATACTCAGAACATCAGAAATTACAAGTGGTTCTGGCTGCAGGGTCATATGAGGTAACATCAGAGTTACACAAATGGAAGTATTGTGTTACTGCAGCAAAGCCAAACCAGTTTTTTCGTTTTATTTTTGCCTATGGTTTTGCTCTTATCTGTGTTTGGCTCTTTAATTATAAGTACAGAGCAAAGAGATTCGCCCTTGATGACAGGATTTATGTTGAATGTATTCAACTGGGCAAGCCTGGGAAAAGAGCCACCCTGTTATAATTTGGATCTAAAATGTCTGCCCAAATTCTCCTATGTGCGGAAGGTGACTGGATCCTGGGAGCTTTATACTCATCGGTGGAGTTGACGAGTTCATAGCTAAATGTACTGTTAGGAGGTGGAGACTGGGTGGGGGCGACCCGGAAGAGTGCATTCTTGTTGCTGGCTCCTCCCTCTGTCTCTCTGCTTCCTGGCTACCATGTGTTGAGCACCTTTTCCCCCATCATGCCTTTCCACCATGCTATTTATGCCTCAGAGCCAGCAGACCATGGACTGAAACAGCTGAAACAGACTGCTCTTCCTTAAGTTGCAAGTGTTTGGTATTTTGTCCCTGCAACTGGAAAGTGACTAAGACAGGCTTTCATCCAGAACAAGGAGCACAGTGAAGAAGACTCAGGATCTGGACTTGGCATGCATTTCCTCTTGCCCCTGACACTTCACCTGTACCACTTGGTCACTACCTCAGTCTCTTCTGACACTTACACTGTACATCATTTTCTTTCCATTTTAGCCAGGAAGAAAATGAAGCCATTGGCCCATTGTTTTCACCTTTACCTCTGTCTAGATCCACCATTAGGCCAGAAGGCCTGGTTCTACCCACCTTAGTCCTTGACTCTGTCCTGGCACAGGTTGCCCCTTTGCCCCATCAGTTAAATATCCTTCCTCCCTGCTGTGTACTAGCTCCCTCCCCAGAGCAAATATAATTCTTTCCCATCTTTAAAATAACCTCCCTTGACCCTGCGTCCCTTACCAGCTACCAGCCCTTCTCTTTCCTCTCCTTCATTCCTTAAAGCATTGTCTACCTACATCCATATGGCATCTGCTATAGGTTCTTGAAGTGGTCTAGCTGAGGAGCAAGGGACCATGTCAGCAACTTCTGACAAACTTAGTTCCAGAGCACTGCACTTCCCTCTAATCCTTCAAGGGAAAGAACAAAAATCTGGTCAGAGCTCAACTGCCCAAGGCCAACCAAAGAGGGACAGGGAGGCCAGGCCACTTTACCTCACATAGGCTGAAGACCACACAAGGTGTAGACACATGGGCATTCGTCCAGATATGCGCCCGGCAGGTGTATGTGTGCATACACACATTAAATTGCAGTCTAAGCTTCCTGACAGGCCCAGGCCACCACAGCCATGCCTTTTCTCCTCCTCCTCCCTAGCCTGTGGTGCAGAATGCTATCTTCCTGCCCCTGCCCTAGGCCCTTCACAACCCTTTTGCTTCCATACCATTTTTTCCTCCTGCAGCGTTCTACAAGAAGGATCACCCCAAGACAGGGACCCCTGCCTCCCAGGGCCGCAGACCACATTGCAGTCCTGGAGATCAGCTGAGCTAGAAGTGAGGAAAGGCCAAGGACTTGGGAGGAAGGTGTGGGCTTTGAATCAGGAAGGCCTGGTTTGAATCTAGGCCCAAACACTCTATGACCTTAAGAAAGTTGCCTGACCAGACTGAACCTCACTTTCTACATCTGCTAAAGGACATACTAAAGAAAGTGACTGTGAAGACTTTTAAAAAATAATGTATGGAAAGTATACAGTCCCGTGTAGGGTACAAATAAGTCACTTTGCCTTGGGGTTCGGGAGGAGTTGGTGACTGTGAGACAGATTCCTTCCAGCTCTTATATGACAGGTCAGTCCTGATGATCAGCACTAGGGGTAGAACCAGCCCCTGTTCTATCCTTTGTCTATCTTATTAGTCCTGAGATCAGTTCTATTGCCATACCCATTCTATGGATGAGTCCGAGGTACAGAGATTAATACATCTTCAAAGTCACACAGCTGTTCCATAGTAGAAACAGGAGTCAAAGGTCAGGCCCTCAACACTTGTCTGCACTGCCCATCAGGTCCAGTTCTTTGTTCTTGCAGCCGGAGAAGTGCCTGGGGCCATGACAGTGCACATCGCTAGGGCCTCATGGATGCAGACCCTCGGCTGCCTACAAACACGGCTATATCCCATGTGCTGTGTATTTTCCCTCTTAAATCAGGCCCTCTCCTGGCAAAACAATCCAAGTAGGACTGTCCTTTTCCCTGTGAACTTGCTGGCAGACAACCCACACATGCTGGGCTGGGCAGACAGTTCTCTAGTTGGGTTCTATATTTTTCTCTTCTTTTTGGTGCTGGGGATCAAACTCAGGGTCTTGTGCTTGCAAGGCACGCACTCTAACCACTGAGCTAAATCCTCAGCTACTTGGGTTCTGTGGCCTTCCTTGGTGGTAAGAAAACACCTTTCAGCAATTGCCCTATTCACAGAGCAGAGCCTTCACACTTAACAGCTAATCAATAAACACAGCCAGCTTGGGCAACATGATGAGACCCCATCTTATAAATAGTTATGGAAAGAATTACTATGTGGGAGAATAAAATACTTCCTACAGTCCCTCCCCTTATTTTCAGGAAGACTTCCAGGAGTGCCAAGCAGGGCGAGTCAGCCTTCACACCTGGCCCAAACCCTCACATCCCTCCTTCCCCCTTGCCCTTGCTGCCCACGTCCTGTGGGTGCTCTTGGCATCCCTGAGGGCCGTGGGCTCTGTGTGCTCAGGTCTGATGGAGGCCACAGATATTCTACCCTACCAGGCCAGGCTGTCATTTTGTGACCATGGGAGACATCTAACCTCTCTAGGCTCTACTTTATCATTTGAGACGGTTTAGATGGGTAAGCCTCAAATTTTCCTTTTTTCATTTTGTTGTTGTTGTTTTGTTTAAGACAGGATCTTGCTCTGTTGCCCAGGCTGCCCTCAAATTCCTGGGCTCAGGTGATCTTCGTGTCTCAGACTCCTGAGTTAGGAGTACAGGTGCACACCATTGCACCTGTCTGCAGTCTCTTCTTTTTCACTACAGCCCCAAAACATTTCTTCAAAATTATAAATTTCATGCTAGGTGGGTGGGATTGGAAGGGCCCCCAACCACACAGTGTTAACACCGCCCTCCTACTCTCTGAGAACCCTTCAGGATCTTACTGAAATCTGTGATTCTGGATCATTCCTACAGGGGAAAAAGGGGCCTGGGCCAAACAGAGCACGGGGGCAAGGTACAGGAGGGCCAGCGGGTGGTGGCTCAGTGCTTGTGCGGAGAAGGGGTGATGCTACCCTTCTGGGCAAGGCTCCATTATCTCAGCCTGGGACAAAGGCGCTGGAGTGGAGAATCCCATTGTGGGGCCTCCGTATGGAGATCTCATTAATCTATTCACAGGGGCTCCCACAGGCCTTTTGTCCCAGGCTTTTTGTCTTCTGCTTATAGCTAGTGCCCTTGGGGGGGTCTCTGGGCCCTGCCCCTCATGCCATCCCACAGCTAGGAGAGAAGAAGGAGGATGACAAGAGGACTCTGAGGGATTGATTACTGCCACAGCCCTTGCAACCACCACACAGTAACCTCTTCCCCTTGCCCAGACACAGCAGATGACCGGAACATTGCCTGGCAGGGCACCTGGCACAGAGCTTAGTGTGGGTAGGAGTAATGCATGTCGAGGGATGGGGAAAGGGTGCCAGACAGGTGGCTGCGAAACTGCTGCTAGAGGAATGTGGCCCATGTTTGCAGGTGTACTGTCTTCCAGCTTCTGGACCTCTCGCGATACCTCCAAGCGCCCTCCACTCTGGCCAGCTGTCAGGCAGAACTGGATCAGACTGTGACCCACCCTCACAGACTCGACCAGCTAACAGGGAAAGTAAGGTAGACATGATCCTTAAGAAGGGAAGGAAGGAGAGAGGACAGGAAACAAGGAAAGGCCCGAAAGCGGGCATGGGGAGATCCTGGAAGTTCAACAGATCTATGTTACTTCATAGATCTGTGTTACTTCATAGTAACAGTGAATTGCATACTTGAAAACTGTACCACAAATAAATGATAAAATATGTGAGGTGTATTTTAACTAGTTCGATATAGACATACAACACATATACATGTTGTCTACTTAAATATATATGACTCTTAGTTGCCAGTTAAAGTGAGAAAATATCATGGTATCACCCTTGAAAGAGACAACTGTTGATTTTTGGTGATAATGGGGAATCACAGGAATTTATTATATTCATTTGTTTTTGTTTTTATTTTTTATTCTTTATTTTATTTATTTATTTTTTTGGTTTTGAGGATCGAACTCAGGGCCTTGTTTGTTTTTGTTTTTTAAAATTCAGGTAGCTAGAAAATAAAAGAGAAAGATTTCACAAGGCCCTGAGTTCGACCCCCAGCACCAAAAAAAAAAAAAAAAAAAAGAAAGACTTCTGGAAATTCAAAGACAGTCGAGGCTGTCAGGAGCTGGGGAATCAGGGCAGCACCTGAAATGGACCTGGGAAGATGGGAACCCTGGAGTCCTGGACGGACCTGAGGTCCCAGCTCGGAGGCTCTGTGAAAAAAGGAAGAGAACTGAGCAGGGCGCACTGACAGGCAGGACTCTCACTTTCTCTCCACTCCATTCCTCCAAGTAGAGATTTGCAGATGGTAAAACCAAGTTCCAGAGAAGACATGGCTGGCCCCAGTCATTTGGCTCCCTGGGGGGAGAGCTGGGCCCAGAAAGGACACCTGCCTTGCCCCGGGCCAGCCTTTCCCCACCTGCGCAGGCTGCGGCGAGCCACACATGCCAAATGAGAACATGCTGAGTGCAGCATGAGACCCGACGCCTTCCCTCCCTGTCCCTTAGCCTGGGCCTGGAGAAGCTGCGAAGAACACGGAGTCGCCAAGGGGGTGAGGAAGGAGGCTGCACACCAAGAGCACAGGAGCGGGACACACACACACGCGCACGCGCGCGCGCGCCACCCGCATGGTGATTCTCTGCATGCCTTTGGGCAGGTTGTTTGTTCAGAGTTTTCTGTCTGTGAACATCACAGGCCTTCCATCCTTTGTTAAGAGGGACAGCCCAACAAAATATGCAAGCCGGCTTTTCTCTCCATAAGGGCCTAAGGGACCCCCCACCCAAAAAAAAAGCCTTGAAAAATCAGCCCTGCTTATTCAGACCTACAGAAAGGCCTTTGTTCTTATGGGCCACCCTCCCTTTGCCAACTAACTCCTATCTTTCAAGATCCGTGTAAGTCCTTTGCACATTCTCCCTGGCCACTGTCTGCTCACCTTGGGGAAGCTTCTCCTGCTTCCCTCTTTGCAGCAAGCGCAGAGGATGGGTGAACTAACTGTGTTTCCTCTTGTGCCCGAGTCCCCTCCCTCCTTTCAACACTCAAGAATATTGTTCTCTGAATTCTCCTGTCCTGTGGGGTCAGTTTCTCCCTCTCTTGAGGGAAGCCTGAGCTCATCTCTTGATCTCTCTCCAACTTCATCCTCTGCCTGCTTTATACCCTATTCCCCCTAAAAAAAAAAAAAAAGTTTATTGTTGACTGTACTCCCATTCTGATCCCTTTCCTTCCATTTCCTCTTGAACCCCTTCCAACCAGGCATTCCCAGCACTCCACTGACCTGTGCCCCCAGGCACCCCCACGGTACTAGCTCACAGCATCTCACTCAGCCCTCAACCCCTTCTTAAAATACCAGGACCCTACACTGCTGACCGAAGCACCTCCTTCTCCTCAGCCTCTTTGGCTTCCTCCCTTCTAAATCTCAGAGGCCTGGGGCTTGCTCCTGTGGCTTTCCCTTCCCTCCACCGGATCCTGATTGATCTCATCCTATCTGTCCTGTATATTGACATTTCCTAGACATGGTTCTGCAGCCCAGATTTCTTCCCTGCACTTCATACTGGCACACATACCTTTGTACCTGACACCTCCACTCAGAACTTAATTAGCATAATTACCATGTTCAAAAATCAAACTTCAGGCTTCCCCAACCTACCCCTCCTGGTCCTTCCCCATAGTAGGAAATGGTAATTTCATCCTTTCTAGTTGCTCAGGCAGAAACCTTGGTGTCATCCTCAGCTTCACTCTCTTATATACTTCACACCAACACATCCAGTTGACCTTGGCTTTAAAATGTATCTGAAACAAAATATTTCCACCGCTTCCAGGGATATCGCTCACGCGAGTAGCAGCAGGGGCCTCCAGTCTCACCTCCCCATTTCTATGGTGTCTCTCCTCTCAACACAGCAGCCAGAAGGGCCCTAGAACATGTCTGATTATGTCATTCTTCCACCCAAATATGTCAGTGGCTCCCACCACACTCAGATTAAAAGCCAAAGTCATGCATTAGCTGACCAGGTCCCAGTAATCTGTCCTCATTACCTCTGGACCTCACCTGCCATCTTTCTGCCAGGGTCCTCTGTTTCCCTCTGGCCACACTGGCTTTCCCGCCTTTCCTCCACACCAGGCTCCCTCCTGCCCCAGGGCACATGCCTTGCTGCACTTTGTGCCACGAGTACTCCCATACCTCGTTTTGGGTCTCTGACCCACCGTCGCCTCAGACACTGCTCCCTTAAACCTGATGTTCCGAGTAACACTAATCCCAGTCTGACCTACTTTGTGCTTTCTTGTCTGTGTACCCACCAGAAAGTTCCACAAGAGCAAGGGCTTTGTTTTTGTTTATTATTTTATCCCAAGTACCCAGGACAGTGCTACACACAGCAAATTCTTAATGGGGACTGTAGGACAGATGGAAGGATGGGTGGATGGATGGATGAGCAAAAAGGTTTGAAACTGCCTTTGTGTTTTTTTTTGGTTTTTTTTTTGTTTTTTTTTTTTTAATGGTGCCGGGGATCGAACTCAGGCCCTTGTGCTTGCAAGGCAAGCACTCTAATCACTGAGCTAAATCCCCAGCCCCTGCCTTTGTGTTTGAGTAAAGAAAAAATGAGTAACTCGAGGTAAGCCCATTTGAGGTGGTAAGAGTGGCCAGAGGGAAGCCCGGGAATTACCTCAGGAATGGATGGGGAGGGCAGCCCAGAAGAGGGGTTCGTCTTTGAACCCCACAAGAAACTGCTCAGCCCTGACATGGTACCCATCTCAGCCCCCTGGGACCCAACTTGGCCTCCTCTCTTTCCTTTTTTTTCCCTTGGTAGTCTCCCTTCCTCTGTTCTCTCCTTCAGGCCTCTGTGGGAGAAGACAAAGCGGCAATGGAATTCCCATCAAAAGCCTCAGGCACATGGTAAAGAGATCAGGGCCCTTGGGATCCTGCTTCCTGGAGGTAGTGAGGCCTCCCCGCCAGCCTGGCTCCTCAGAGGGATGGGGTGTGGGGGGTGTGTGCTGACCCTGGCCGCCTCATATGTCAAACACCAACCAGCAGGAGGTCAGCCTGAGCAAGCTGGCCAAGCGGCCCCCATCTGGGCGCTGGGGGGAGGGGACAGTGCAGCAATCCCTGCCTGTGTCCGCGGTCAGGGCCACAGCCAAGCTGTGACCATCTGTTGTCGCCTTAAAAGGCCAGGCCAGGGGCCCGGCACCCTTGAGGAGTAAGCCTTCCCTTCCTCCCAGGCTTCTAGGGTTTGCAAAGAACTTTCATAGTTATCATTTGGTTTCATTCTCACTCATCCCTGCTAAACAGGTGTCACTCTTCCCATTTTATAGAAGAGGCAATGGAGGCTCAGAAAGGGGCAGAGATTCTCTCAAATCCATAACAGCTGGTAGGAGAGGTGTGGAACTCAGCCCACTGAGCCACACCCCGCCACCCCCCCCCCGCCTTTGCCAAGGTGCCCTCATTCAGGCTCAGAGGTCTCTCCAGGGCTGGGCTTTCAGGAAGAGCCAACACTCATCCCCTGCATACTGCTCAGCCCCAACCCTGCTGCGCCCATCTCCTCTTCCAGGAAGCCTTCTTGGTCTGACATCTCCAAGGAAGATGCTAAGAACTTTTTGCTTCCAAGTCTATAGGCAAAAAGCCACTCTTTCCCCCAGTGGGTGCTTATCTCCCCTGGGATCCAGGGAGCTGCTAATCTCCTAACCGGGACGAACCACACAGCATTTCCACCTGGGACAGCCCAGCAGACTGAGGAAGGAGCACAATGTGGTGGGAACAGTCCTGCCCAAGGCCACATAGTTCCGAAGGTGCAAGGCAGGCATCTGTAGCAAGGGCTTCGCTGCGACCCTGTACATGGCTTCTAATCCTGCACTATCCAGATGGCAGCCACGAGCCACATGTGGCTGTTCTCACTCAAATTCATTAAAACTTAACGAAACTAAAACTCAGTTCCTCAACAGCAGTAGCCACAGTGCGTGATAGTCATGTGCGGTCATGGCAACATAAATCGTTTCCATCATCCCAGAAAGTTCCACCAATTCCAGCGAGGGTTTGGCTCTGCGGCCAGGGAGCTTCCTGACACCTCACCTACTGCAACCCTCGCTTTATCTGGAACTTCCAGGGCCTTGGGAGGACTTCCTCGGGATTTAGACTGCTTTCCTGAGGCTCCCCAGGTAGTTTTATGGCCACACTGGACTCCAGCTTTCCCTAGATGCGGGGCGCGAGAGTGGCCTCCTGGGGCAGCCCCCTCCCCCAAGCCAGCCTGTCTGGCCCGCTGGGAGAGGAGGGGCTGCTGGAGAGCAGAGGAAGGTAGGACAGGGCAGTTTGTCATCTGGCCCTCCTGCTTCCCTCCCCCATCGGCTGCTCAACACCCCTCCCCCACCATGCCTACCATCCTCATCCTCATCAAATCCCAAAGACAGATGGGGGCCGGCAGAGAACAAGAAATGTGACCACAGTGAAAGCACTCTCAAGTGATAAGCGAGTCTGGGGGTCACAGCTGTGTCCCCCGAGGCCTGGACACTCCTTCATGTCCGGTGGTGATGTCTGGCCAGGCAGGCCTAGGCTAAGGCAAATCTCAGTGAAGGGAGGGAGGGTTACTGAGGAATCTAAGGAGGAGACCTGGGAATCCATATGTACTGGGTTATTCTGACAAACATCACCCCAATGAAAAATGCACTCACTCATGTGGTTACTCACCTATCCATTCACTCAACACACATTCACTAAGACCTACCCATGTCAAGATGCAAAGATGGACAAGTGGGCTCCCTAACCAGCTCAACCAGGTAGAAACATGGCTTGTTCTGGGCTTAATCCTCGTTCCAGACTAGATGAAGATCCTTTGTCTCTGCCCAGTGGACTGAGCAGGGTGGACACCCCCACCCCCTCCCTTCAAACAGGCACACTTGCATGTATGTATGCATGCAAGCCCACATACACACACACTCCCAGCTGCTGTGG
Organism: Hystrix cristata; assembly: GCA_004026905.1. Taxonomy (NCBI): domain Eukaryota; kingdom Metazoa; phylum Chordata; class Mammalia; order Rodentia; family Hystricidae; genus Hystrix; species Hystrix cristata. The sequence goes on along the minus strand of PVJO010001762.1, from coordinate 50,242 downwards.
GAGGCCCCTCCCATGGCCTCTCTGGCCAATCAGAGCATCGAAGGGTAAGTCCTACTGTCCAGCAGCCCCCAGGGAGTGTATTAGCACATTTGAACCGCTCAACCTGCAACTGACAAAGCCCGGGGCCTCTGGAGGAGCTGCAGCAGGAGGGGTGGGGCCCGCGGGAAGCTGTCCTTCCCTCTGCCTCCCAGGGGGAAGCTCAGGACTAGATTAAGCATTCTGGGACACAGAGGAATTTGGGGGCCCCAGCTCCAGCAGTGACTAAGCGATCCATAAAATCCCAATTTACACACTCACTGATCAAACAGCCTATCTACTGGCCTGGGAGGTTGGGGACCTCCCTCCACCCCCCTTGCAGAAGGTGCTAGACACAGGACACAGGCTCCCAGTCTTAGGCAGACTCAGTCCTACCTCCAGGGCTCAGGGACCTGCCTGTGACTCTGTGATCTGGTGCTTGGCTTGGCAGCCACTTTTGTTCACCCCAGAACCCCAGCTCTTTTTTTCTCTCCTGCTGCCCCAGGACTGCCAGGCTGGACTTCATCCTCATCAGAGCCGCTAATCACTTTTCCAGCTCCGAAGCCTGCTCTCCTCTTCACCCCCTTCTTCCCAACAGCCCCACCCTGCTCTCCCTCCATCCTCCAATCCTCCTCCAGGGCTACTGCTGCTGAGGGATGCTCTAGGCCCTGTCCTCCCACCACTGCACATCCCAGCCCAGGTCGAGCAATACCTTGGGGCAAGGGTGATGTGAGATAGAGTCTTTATCCCCAACCCAAGTCCCTGTGTAAGCCAAGTAGGGAGAACTAGCCTGGTTATTAACACTGTCCCTCCCACAAAGAAAACAAATTTCTCTGTCTCCTCCCTAAATTTCAAGTAAGAGAAAACCATTGTGGTTAATAAGCACTCTTTTAAAACAAAGAGTACCGTGAGGGTTCCGGGTGATCAGCTATGCCACCCCAGCAAAGATTCAGCCAGGCTGACTTGTTTTCTCCCTAACTCTGTAGGAGATGGGCAGCTGGAGCAGCCAGAAGTCTTCACTCAGGCCAGGTAGGATGAGTGGGGGCTGGGGTTTGCTTGGAGGGCAGCACAGCACCCCATCACTACCATACCCACGCTTCTGATGATCACAGAGCTGCAGGGTGGAGTTACTCCTGGGCCCTAGGGAAAGGCACCCTATCTTTGTGTGATAGGCTCCAAAGGCAGACTCAGGCTGTTATCTGCCAGAGGCCACTGGTACTGGGCTGGGGGCTTGCTCAGGGTTAGGGCAGGAGGGGTTAATGTGTGAGCCCGTCCCAAAGCGGGATATACTCCTGCCCTTCCTCCTCATCTTCATGGCTGCCCTCACTGCTCCCACCCCAAGACAGCCCGGCCCCACTATGGACTTGAATGAGCTGGTGTCTAAAGTCCAGCTTGAAAGACTAACCCAGGGTTGGGGGCTCCGAGCTGGTCTAGCAAGGCTGGGGAGCCGTCTGAGGGTCACAGCACTCCGTCCTTCCATCCCTTCCACTCATGGCTCATCTGTTGTTGGGAGTGAGCTCTGGTCTTGGGATCAGCCTCTGAGGTGTGAGACAAGAATCTCTGGATCTGTTTCCTCCAGTGACAAGTGGGAGGAAGGACTGGATCCCCTCGTAGTTGGCCTGAGAGCAACGAGGAGGGTGCAGCTTTCCACACTAGCTGGAGCGGCCAGGGCTGGGGCAGGAGAGCAGGACAGGGACAGGCAGGGACGAGCTGTAGCTGGGCTCCTAAGGCGCTGGCTAGATGCTTCCACCTGGGAAAGCCTCTCAGGTAGGGACTCTCTTGGGCCACAAGAACCCAGCAGCTTTGAAGGACAGAAGCACAGCTTCAGAGCTGCCTGCTGGGCCTAGAAGAGGGTCACCCTGAAGGAGAGAGCCACCTGACCTGCCCCTGACTGCCTGGCCACCACTGAATCTGAATCCCAAACCGCAGCTTCCCGGGATGACGGCCTGACCCTTGACCTCTCTGACCTATGTCCTGGGACATTTCTCACTAGCTTTTCCTCTGCCAATAGAGAAAGAGCCCTGGGGCCCTGCCTTGCACCCCGCCCCTCAGCGCTTCTGTCACTCAGAAACTGCCAAGGACATGCGTCCAGTTCAGTCTTAAAGAGATTTAGGAATCTAAGTGAGAATATGTAGGCTCCTCTGTGGGGATAAAAGCCACAGACTCAATGTCCCGGGAAACATCTTCACCTTCTCCCTCTGGAGGCCCTCACCCACCCAGGCTGGAAATCACAGGCCCCAGTGACTCCACCTCCCACAGTCACCACCTATCCAGGTGGCCACCGAGTCCAGCTGACACTCTCTCTGAAATGCTCCACCACAGCCTGCCCTACATCTGACCTCCCTGCCTCTGCTCTCTGCCCTCCCGGCCGCCAGGGAGCTCCACCTATCAGAACACAGAAGCACCTTCCTGCCAAACACAGAGGGGAGACCAGACCCCTCAGCGTGGCCCTGGAGAGCAATCAGTTTGTCCTTCCTTTGGCCTCAGACCCAGCCATCCCTACCTGACCAGTCACAGCAGACCATTCTCAGGGCCACACCGTTCACGGGCCTTTGCTCCCTCTGGTCCCTCCACGCTTCACCCTGCTCCATGGCTGGGGTGCCCAGCCGGGCCATTATGTCACTTTGATTCAGAGGCTGTTGCTGGCTCCCTCTTTGGGAATCAGAGCAAGTTCCCAACACCTCTGTTCTGAGGCTGGATGTGGTGGCGCATGCCTGTAATTCCAGCACTTGGGAGGTTGAGGCAGGTGGATCACTGTGAGTTTGAGGCCAGTCTGGACTACATAGCAAGATCCCGTCTCTTTCCTTCTCTTTTTTGGGGGGTGCTGGGGATTGAACTCAGGGCCTTGTGCTTGCTAGGCAAATACTCTACTGCTGGGCTAAAATCCCCAATGCTGACCCTGTCCAAAAAAAACAAAAACAAAAACGACACTTCTGTCCTGCCACTCAAATGCCTTGCTGGGGGTTGGCATCACTTATTAACCTGGCCTCTGCGTCCCTTCCCTGTTTAGCCACCCCTGCCTGTGTCTCCAGCCCAGCGCCCTCTCAGCTCTGCTTCCGCCCTGTCCTTCCCTCCCTTACCACCTTCCCGCATGCAAAGATGTGGGAAAGAGAAACCCCTAGAGCAAGGCTGATCAATACTGTTTTATACTAATAATTACTTTGTTTCAGTACACTCAGCCCTCTCGATCTACTGGTTCTACATCCTCAGACTCAGCCAAGCACAGATTGAAAAATATTCATGGAAAAAAGGCCAGACATATACAACCTTTTTTCCTTATCATTATTCCTTAAATGATACATTATACTATTTATATAACGCTTACATTCTATCAGGTATTAAAAGTAATCCAGAGATGGTTTAAAATATGCAGGAGCCAGGCGTGGTAGTGCACACCTGTAATCCCAACACTCAGGAAGATGAGGCAGGAGGATCGCCACAAATTCAAGGCCAGCCTGGGCTGCATAGTGAGTTCAAGACCAGCCTGAACTACACAGTGAGACTCCCGTCTGGGGAAAAAAAAAATACACACACACACACACACACACACACACACAGGAAAAATATGCAAAGATACTGTGGAAATACTATATTAGAAGGGCCTTGAGCATTCTTAGATTTGGATACACATGGGGCTCCTAGAATCATCCCCTGAAGACATCAAAGGTCAACTATAAATCCTTTTTTGTTGTTGCTGCTTTCTGCTGGTGCTGGGGATTGAATCCAAGGCATTTCAGATGCTAAGCATGAGATCTATCACTGAGCTATACTCCCAGTCCTTGAACTTCCTATTTAAAAAGATGATTTGCTTTTTTCACAGGGCAGTGGAGCCCTGTGCTCTACCCATCTAGAGCTGGCTCCCCTCTAGCTCCTAGTCCCTAACCCTTGGAGGGAGCTAGCATAGGCCTGCACTGAGGTATTGGATGACTCAGTGAGCTTATGGATGGGGTGGATACAGGTGCCTAGTGAAGGAGGTCATCTCCTGTTGTCTCATCTGCAGCTGGTCAAGCCCCTTGTTGGCTGTCTCTTTGTAGGTCTGCCCTGGGCCTCATCTTCCTTCAAGACATGGCCCTGCACGAGCATGAGATGGAGAATAAGGTCAAGGCTTTTTGTCAGATTCTGTCTGCAGTTGGAAAGCCTGTGGCCTGTTTTCAAAAATACTTTTTGGGGGCTGGGGATGTGGCTCCATGGCAGAGCGCTTGCCTAACATGTATGTTGCCCTGGGTTTGAACCTCAGCACTGTAACAAAAATTTTTTCAATATATAAAATAAAAATATTTGTGTTTACAAAGGGCATGTGTAACACGGATACAGTTCTACCCATATGCTCATCAGGAGTCATGGACCACAGTCTCATCCCTACAATCTGAGTCTCCTCCAAAGTCTCACATTGCCCAGCCACCCAGCAGTTTTGGACTCAGGTTACCCTGAGTCCCAAGTGGCATGTGGCTTCCAAAATGCTTAAATTTAATGTCTGAGTAATCCCATTTCCCTGGCCCCAAATATGCCCCCCACACTGTGCAGGAAGGCAGGTGAAAGGTGTGCCCCCACAGGGCGGCCCTAACCAAAGGTGAGGAAACAGGCCCAGGCAGCCCACCCAGGCATCCCCAGGGCTGCCTCAGCCCCTCCCAGCCTCTTCCCAGCCCTGGGGGTGCTGAGCTAAGTCACTCAGCTATGCAGCCTGGCCAGTCCACCTGGGCTGTCCTCAAGGGGGTGGCCCCCACACCTGCAGGGCCGTGGAGACAGAGAGAAGCAGAAATGGAAAGGGTGCTGGGTACAGACTGAACAGCTACAGCCTCTCTCCTCTGCCTGCTCCTGGGGGGTTCTCAACACACTGGCCATGCCTTGCACATGTCAGCTGTTTAATCCTCACATGAACATCAGGGCAGTATTCCCATGTAACAGATGAGGGAACTGAGGAACAGTTCACCTGTCTAGGTCACCAGGCTAGAACAGAGCGCCACCTGCCTGGATAGGCTGGCTCCAGATGCCCCTCTGTCTCCTACGTGAGAAGCAGATGATGTTGATGTTCCCATTTAACAGCTAAGATGAAAGACTTCTGGCTTCACAGAGACCTGGCTCTGTCTGAGATCCTGTGGGTCGTCTACAGTGCTGAACTCCCCAGCAGAAGGGGCATTCAGCATCAGAGGCCGTCGCTGCTGCCCGGGGCACTGCCAGGCAGAGGGAAGGACTGCCCCTCCTCTCCATGGTTTTCCAGTGTCCCACATGCAGACATCTACAGACATCCCTGCAAACCCTGCAAACTCAGGCTGAAAGCCAGACAGCTTTTCTCCTCAGTCCCCAGCTCCATCTTTCTCCTCGAGGGGCTCAGACCACAGAACTCAGGCCTTCAGAGGGCTACAGCATGGAAGAGGGTGCTATGGACTCCATCCCACACAGCACTTGGTCTGACTGGAAAAGAAGCCCCGTCCCAGAATGGGGATCCAAGGTGCTGGTTTGAAAGTCCCCTCCAAGACTCATCCCGCAACTTCACGGCCACTGTAACGATATCAAGAGGTGATTAGGCCAGGAGGGCTCTGCCCTCAGGAATGGACAACTGGCACCTCAGCAGGAGTGGGCTAGCGACCCTGAAGTGTGCTCCTGGGAGAAGGATGTGTTCGGCCCGTTCCTCTCTCTGTTTTAGTCTTGTGCTTTGTTATGACACAGCTCAGAGGCCCTTGCCAGATGCTGGCACCGGGCTTTTGCACTTATCAGCCTCCAGAAGCCAAATAAACCCCTGTTCTTTGTGAATAGCCAGGGTGTGGGATGTGTTATAGTGGCAGAAAATGGACTGAGACCTCCTGGAGGCCAGAGTTCCCAGGGAGCCCTCCCGGGAACACACAGGCTGGGTGGGGACAAAGCCACATGATGCGAGGGTGGTGGGAAAGGTGGTCTAACCTAAATCTACCAGTTTGCTTTCCCCACTGACCCGGAAAGAAAAAACACCCCCAGACTCGAGCAGCCAATGGCTACACAGGGCAGTCGGCTACAGGTGGACTCTCTCATCGGTGGCCCTCATTCCAGTTTCCTGCTCATTCCCACCGACACAGCCTCCTCCTGGAAGACAACCTCTTCAGGCTTCCACTTAGGCAAGGCCCTGCAGTTCCACCCCAATCCCACTTCTGTGCACTCTCCACAGTACTGAGTGTGCAAGTGCCCAGCTCACATGCCTTCCAAGACTCCCTTCTACTCAGGGAATGGAGGGACAGTGGTCCTCAAAGGCCAGTCTGTTCCTTTGCCTCTCCGTTGGTCTCCAACATCTTGCAAACTCCTCCACAGTGGAACCATAGCAAAAAATAATGGGTGTTGGATGAATGGCTACTTAGATAACATATCTAGGGCCTGGCGTCCATGGTTCACGGTAGGGCCCGTGGCGAGGCCACACGAGGTCGGGGGACGTCCGCTGGCACCCAAGGCCATGTGGGAGGCTGAGGTTTGTTAAGAGAGCCCCCAGGTATGACAGCCCTAGCTCAGGGCCCAGTACACAGGCCCCAGTGAGTATGTGGGGAGCATTAGGGTCCTGTGAACCGTGACCTGCCTACACACCCTCTAGAGTCCAGCTGGGGCACACCCAGGATCTTGCACAGTTCTGGAATACAGCAAAAAGGTCCTCAGCACAGGACGGTTGTGAGTAAATGAGGCAGCCTCTTCATCATACCCCTAACTAATTCCAATACCGAGCTGGGGACTGGGTGGCCAGGGAGTCTGCCAGGGAGTGGAAGGGGACAGAAGGAGGTATGCATCCACCTCCTAGACTCTCCTCTCCCTTCCTCCTGAGCCCGCTCTCTGCCATGACTCTACTTGGGAAGGGGGCCTCAAGGATGGCTTGGGCAAGCCCTGCCATGGTCCGGAACTCTCACACTTGTCCTATTTGCCTCCCTCCTCCTATGCTAGGAGGTGGTTTTCTGCAGTCCCTGGGCTCTCAGTCACTGAGCAGGTCATTAGAAGCGGATTTGTGTTACAGAGACAAAGAGGGAGACTTGGGCCCATATCACCAACAAGCAGGGCTCTTCTTGTTTTGCAAATGAAGAAATCAAAACTAAAACAGATGAAGTCACTTGTCCTGGGTTACAGCTGATTTGTGTGGCAGGCAAGGTCACTGCAGCTTGGGCCTTGGTCCGTGGAGTGGGAGCCAGGACCATTCATCATAAAACGGGGTTGGGCTGGGCATGGTGGTACACACCTGTAATCCCAGCACTCTGGGAGGCTGAGGCAGGAGGACTTCAAATTCAAGCCTAGCCTCCAGCACTAAAAAAGACTTAGGGAGACTATCTTAAAATAAAAAAAATTAAAAATATGGGGATGCAGCTCAGTGTGAAGGCTCTGGGTTCAATACCCAGTACCCACCCCCAAAAAAGGAGATGGGGCCACAAGCTCCATTCCCCCATTCACTGAGAACGCCTTCCCTACCTCCAGCCCCCAAGGTGAAGTCCAAGGGCTGACATATTACAGCATAAAGGAAAAGACAGCAAGATACCCAGCTAGGTCCCACTGCAAGCCTGGGAAATGTCCCCTCCAGGGCAATCACAGTCCTAAGCACTTTCAACTGCATTTCTGTCTTGCCCTCACAGACCCAGAGCCATTCAAGACCAGAAATTGGGTCTCTCAAGTCCTCCCTCACCTAATCCTCACTACCATATTTATAAGCAGGACACCAGTCTGTGTCCCACTCTAAGAAGACAAAGAGTATTTAATAAGTGCTACCTAAGTGTTAAGAGTCTTGAAGATCCTTATAAAAATGCTCGAGGAAGATCTAGGCTTTCTCATTGCTCACCCTCGTTCCTGCGGTAGGACAAGTAGACTCTAAAATACAAGTCTCCAAAGCCTCTCACCAGGCCACACAAGTGGAGCAGCCCAGACCTTGACCCAGGCACTGTGAACAACACCCCCAGCCTGACCCAGCACCTCCAGCACCACCCCTGGCCTGTGGTTCATGCTGTCCTCTGCCAGGAACAAGGCCACGGACAAGCACCGAGTATGGAGGTCAGGAGACCCAGGCTACCAACTAGACCCTGCCCTGAGCATCTCATGGAGGGGTACTCAGTGAACGGGGTGGGTGTCTGGGGTGGGGGGAAAGGTTTCTGCATGTACGATCCTAAGGCCTTCAGAGTTTCCAAGAACACTCTAAAGGAGAATGCAAGGTCTCATCCTGATCAATGGCAATGTAATTTGGGGGTATGGCTTTCACCCGTCTGAGGGCTCTGTAAATCAAAACGAGTTATGAATCTTCAGGCTGGCTTTTTGGGGTGGTGGTGTGGATTGACCTAGTGCCTCTTGCACTCTAGGCAAGGACTCTACCACTGAGTATACTCCAGCCTGTGGCCACCAGACTGACTAATCTTGAGGGCCCCTTCCTTCCAGAACCCAAGTATTCTTGGATTGTATGTATTTAAATGTAAATCTTGCTCCTCATCCCATAAGGGTAAATCAGCTGCAGCTCCAGGAAACTCAGATTTCTTGCTGTGTGTCTTTGTGTGGTAGCTGGGGATAGAACCCAGGGTCTTGCAGCACAAGTCTTACCACTAAGCTACACCGTCAGCCCTATTTCTTACTTCTCTGACTGTAGCGAAAGCCTTGGGATCTAATGCCACACAGCCTCCAGGATCTCTCTGTCCTGATGTCCATTAGACCTCCAAGCCCTGAAAGATAGCAGGGTCATCCCATGGCTATACTGGAAGAAGACACCAGTAACTCTATGGCCTGTCAGGAGTAGCTCAGCCTGCCCAAGGCCTCTGTCTCCTGCAGGCTGGGCTCCTGGCAGTGGCTCACAGGTGCACCCAGGCCTTGGATTCCCCTTTCCCACAGAGAGGCCTGGAACCTCACTGAGCCATGCTCCTGTGAGAAACCTGGTTTTCATTAAGTAGAGTAAAGGAGTCATTAACTGCCAAGTCCAGAAGAGGCAAAGTTCTGCTAGAAGGCTCCAGGAGGGTGAGGGAGACCAGCCTGTCCCCTGCCTGCCTTGGTTGACTGATGGTGGGGGCAGGGAGAACCTAGGCTCCTAAGGGTCCAGTAACTACAGCAGTAGCAGCTGGGGGGTGGAGAGTGGGGGAGCCTTGGTCCAGATAATAAGCAATTGTTAATGTGATCCATATGGATCGTGACTGGCCTCTCTGTTTAACAGGATGATAATGGCAGGGAAAGAATGCTGGTCTGTGGGGAAGGGAAGGGGCAAAGTCCTCCCCAGACTTGGGGGTGGGGAGAGTCATCAAGGAGGAGGAGGTGGGAGAAAAGGCGTTGGATGAGGAGGAGTGGAGGGAGGAAGAGACTCCCCCAGGCCTCTCCACCATTCAGAGGGCAGAGCTAGTCACCTGAAAATGGCCAGATTCCATGCTTTGTAGGCTGCGTGGCCGAGTGCCTTGACAAACCCCTTTTACTCAGCCAACAAAGATTTATGGGGCACCCACAAAGTGCCAAGCCCTGGTGGGGCCAGGGCAGGGAGTACAGGGTCCGTCCATCTCTGTCCTCTGGAGGCAAAGCCTAATTTGGATTCAGTCACAAAGGCAAAAGGGAGGCACAGGTGCAGGACCAGGAGACCATGGAGGGAGGAGTGAGTGACAAGAGCCGGAGCTCTGGGGAGGCTGCAGTGGGAAGTGTGGCATCCGAGCTGAGCCTTGAAGAATGAGGGGGCTGTGGCAAGACAGGGACAATGGGAAGGCATTTGGCTGGGGGAACAGCAGGAGCAAAGGCAGAGAGGCGTGAAATTGCGTGGAGAGTCTGAGATCTCAGCAATAAAGCTGCAGCCCAGGCAGGGGAGGGGAGGGGATTCTTGAACCATAAAAAGCTGTGGCCATGGAGGACCAGTAGGAAGCAAAAAGAGCTGGAGCACCACACTGGGGTCTGGGTCCCCTCTCCCCTGCCTCCCTCCAGTTGTGTACTGGAATGGTCCAATCCGGGATCTGCTGGCTAGCTCATGACCATACCACAGCCAAAGAATCACATGGGGAGGGCAGGGCCTAGGAGGTCAAACTCATCCCTGTGTCTCTCAGTCCTGCTCTTCTCCTATGGAAACGGGGGTTCCCCTGAAGACTGGGGGTTGTCTGAGTCAAAGAGCAACTCCATCGCGCTCCACACGGCTAAATTTCTTTCGGCCCAAGAGGGTGTCCCTCAGAAGATACTAGGGCAAGGGCACGAGGGTCGCTTCTGGCTGCTGCAGACACCAATGGAATCAAGTGTAAATAAATGAAATGGTGTTAAAGAGGGAAACGGGATTTACGAGGCCTGTCACCCGGGCCAGCACAGCCATCCCGGCAAGCCCCGCCCCCTTCCTCGCCCACCCTAGTAAGTCCCGCCCTGCCCCTACCCCTCAGCTCTGGCTCCTGTGCGGCACCTGGCACCGGCGCCCCGCTCCCGCGTCGCCGCAGCCCGGCAGCGCCGAGCTACCCAGAGCATTCATCCCTGAGCAGCTAAGGCACAGTCGACAGCGGCGTTTGCCCCTGGCCTAGGGGGATCCGAGTGGGGACCGATTCCAAAAGGATGCTCAGGGGGTTCAGATTGGACCCTGGGAAGGTCTGGGACACCCCCGGCGTGGTGAGAAGTCTTTGGACCCCACCATCTCCTGGCCCTCTCCGCAGGCTGGACGGCTCCAGGGTACCCCTTCAGGCCCGGGGAACAGAGTAGCCCCTACGCCTCAAGGCCAGCGTGGGATTGGAACCGGGTCCCCACTCCTCGCCGCGGGGCGGAGGCCAGGAGCCCTCTCTGCTGCTGCAGCCCGGGTGGACGACAACACAAACATTCTTCCGTCCTCTATTCTCCTCCAAATTAGGTATCCATGGAGACAGGGCCGGCAGCCTGACAGCCCCACGGCCTAATCCTGATTTAGTGACGGTCCCTTTAACAGCCCACCCACCCACCCCTGCGCTCCAGGCCGCCGCGGGGCGCAGGCTCCAGGCCGCTCACACTCTCCCCCGCGCAGACCCCTCCGCAGCCCTCGGCCAGGAAGGACCCGCGGCCGGAGGGACCAACGTTTCCCTACTGTGCCCCCAGCACTCTGTGGAGGACGCTCACAGACGGGTCCCGGCCTGGGAATCTGCGGAGCAGATCGGGAGAGGGCTCTTGGAGTGGGAAGTTTAGGGGGCCGAGAGCTCAGCGTCCCCCCTGCAGCCGGGGGCCTGGGGCGAAGGGGAGCACAGCTCCGGGCAGCGCCTCGGCTCGCAGGAGGGGCTGCGCTCTCCGGGCCAGGCGCGCACACCCGGAGGCGCGAGCGCTGGAGCGCAGGGACGCGAAGTAGCCCGGGTCTCCTGTCACTGCCCCGTCACGGTGCTGGGGAATCTCCGGGCCGGGAACCCAGCCCCCACCCCCTCCCGCACACACAGGGGCCGCCGGACAAAGACCTGACGGAGTGGGAGGGGCCAGCGGGCCGGCCCTCGGGCTCCGGCCGCAAGATCCTTCAGGGACCCGAACCCACAGATCGCGGCTCCCACCCCCAACCCCACAAACTCCGGGGAGCTCGCGGCTCTCGAACACCACAGCCCCGCACCGAGGCGGGGGCGAGGCGGGTGCCCGTCGGCGCCCGGGCGCGACGCGCCCCCGCCCCGTGAAGTGACCCTCGGCTCCCACGCACCCGCCGGGCTCCGGCCTGCCTCGCCCTCCGACCTCCTCCTGGTTGAACCCCGCCGCCCGCGACCCGCAGCCCCCGCCAGGCCGCTGCCCCGCCGCCCCGCCGCCCTCTCATGGGCCCGCGCCGGCGGACAAAGCTCCGGACACCCCGGCCACAGTCGCCACCCCTGACCCCGGCCCTCCCGCGCCCGCGCCCGCCCCCGGCCCGGCCCGCGACGCGTACCTCGGCATCCCGGCCGGGTCCTAGGTGAGTGTGCGCGGCCCGGGAGGGCGTCCGGCCCGGGGGCCGGGGCGGGGGCGCGGGCCGCGGGCGACAGGCCGGGACTCGGGGGCAGCGGCGCTCACCATCCTGGAGCCACGGCTGCTGCGGCCGCCGCGGCCGGGCGCGGGACTGGGCAGTGGGGGTGGCCGGACAAGGGGCGGCCCCGGCTCCCCCCGCAGGCAGGACCCCCCCACCCCCGCCTCCCCTCGCCCGCCCCCAGCGCCCTCCCAGGCCGGCCTCGCTCCCTCCCCTTCCCCTGCTCCGCCCCTCCCAGGGCCCCTCCCCCGACCCCCTCCCCGGCCCCTCCCGCCCCGCCCTGTCCTCCCTCGCGCCCCGCCCCGCCCCCACCGCCCGGGTTCGCCGGCCCCGCCCCTCGCCCTCCCCTCCCTCCAAAATAAATTAGCCACAGAGGAGAGAAGGAGCAAATGACCCTTGGTGCGGAGAGCGTCCTTGCGCCACTCTCCGACCGGGCCGCCCCGCCTCCCTGGCCGTCGGAGCGGGAAGTGGGGGCGGGGCTGGGGGTGGCTGCGGGCGGGCTGCAGGGCCTGGGCCGCGCCGGGGAGGCGGGAGGCTGGGGCTGGGCCCAGCTCGTCGGTCCGAGGGGTGTGAGCGCCTTCTCGGGTCGAAGGGCAAAGGGGAGGGCGGCGGACCCGGCTCGCCCTGTCCGCTGGCCGCCAAGACCCCCTCTCCCAGGACTGCCTGGCCCCTCGGCCAAGGCCCTGCTGACTCACACCGACTCCCGGCGCCCAGGTGAGCTGAGCATCTACTGCGCGCCGGGCTCTGCTGCCCAGATGCAGGGCAGCACCTCTGCCAGGCCAGCCCGTGGCTCTGCACCCGCTGCCCGCCGAGTCCTGGAGGATGCGCGGAGATGGAACCCTGGGCAAAGCCAGGGGACAGTGGGTGTAGGGAACTTCTGAAGGGGGTGCTTCGCGGAGGACTTCCCGAGGAGCAGGAGTCTGAATGGCGGGAGGGGAACATGGAGGCCGCATCTGGTCCGCGAGTGGGCCTGTTGGTGCCCAAAGGCAGTCACTGGTCATTGCATTCATTCAACAGATACCCCTTGAACGTCTGCTTTGTGGTTCGCTATGGGTTAGACTCTGTGGACACTGAAGGAGTCCAAAGGCAGAGCACTGCCCTGGTGGAGCTGCCAGTCAAAGGGCAGACAGAACCCTGCCAATCACACAACTCGGCGCATTACTGGTACCAAAGGCTGGGAACGGGAGGCCGTGGAACAGCGGCTGTGTTTATGATGGTAAGTTTCTGCAGAAGAGCAGTGAGCATCCTGGGGGACCCAAGGCCATCAGAGTTCCCACCCATGGGCAGTGCTTAAGGGTCCTCTCTTCTGAAGGGTTTTTATTTTTCCTTCTGGGTGCCTGCTCAGCCTGAGTGCTGGGAGGGACTCTGCTAGTTTGTGGCCTCACCCCCAGCTAGCAGAACAGGCTCTGTCCTGTGGTTTTCTAGGACTCTCCATACTGCCCTTCCCCCTTTCTTAATGACCACTCCTCTGGAGGACCTAGAGTCTGACAGGGCCAGGGCACCCTGTAAGTGCCACTCAGGGAAAGGCCTGCAAGAGCTCCTGTTTACACCAGCACCCAAGAAGGTTGTAGAACTCACCAAAGTCAAGTCTTTTCCATCCCCCAGAATTCTGTCTTCGGCTCCACACCCCTAGGACCACACCCTGGCACAGCGTGTTGAGAGTGCTGGGGCAGCCTCTGGCTTCAGAATCAGAAAGGCAGGATGAAAGGAGTCACAGAACACCCCACACACACAGGAGGGACAATCCCGTGGCAAGAAAACAGGAAAGAGTTCCTTGAATATAATATTTCTTTACTTACAGGGCATCTAAAGCCCAGAGAGGAGGTGACATGCTTGAGGTCACACAACAAAAATGGATCTAGAGTCTACTGTCTTTGTGCCCCTGGCTCCCAAAAGGCCAGAGGCAGGAGTTGAGCCGGGCATTGCTTTGGGAACCTCTGGGGGCCTGCTCCAAGGAAGCAGTCAGGACAGGAGAGGGGCTGACCTGAGGAGCCCAGCTTGAAGGAAGGACTTACTTGCTGGTGTGCTGTCCTGGAGAATGGACACCAGCTTACTAGGGTAAACTGAAGGAAGGTGTTGGCACAGTAGCGTGGGTCAGCTGCTGGAGGAGGCCTTTGCTGGACTTCAAGAGGTAAGGTTAGCATCTTGGCAATGCTGATTGTTTCTGATGAACAGACTGCCAGGGATCACATTAGGGGCTTAGTTAGCAGGTGGGATTGGTCACTTTACTCCCCCATCCTGCTCTAGTGCCTAGGCAGTGAAGTGTGACTCCCCCTCCCTCAGCTCATTAAAGTCCTGTTAATACATCATCGGCCTCCTGAGCTGACAAATTTTCGGTCCTAGCAAATGGCCCTCCATCATATCTCTACCCCAGCCCTTGGGGTGGGCCGTGCGGGTCTAATCTCTCAGGACTCCTGGCTGACCCCTCTCCTGACTATCCCCAGGCAAGAAATCCGTGCCCTAACAGCCCCCTGCTGAGGTCATTGTGATCATCTGGGCAGGTCAAGTGCCCAGCAATGGATTGGATAATAATAGTGGTAATGGTGGCGTAATGCATGGCTTCTGCATAGGGTTCCCCATGCCCTGCCAGCCCTTTCCCTTGCTTCACATCCGAGGGGGAGAATCCCACTCCTCACCCCCATCCACCCCCAGGAAGAAGGGGCTGTGCTTGTGTGCAGCTAAGTGGCAGCATGTGTGTAAGGAGGGGAGGCATGTGAGTGTGTGGTCTTCCTGGTCCAGAGACTTGCAACAGGGCTTTTGCAAAATCATTCAGAAAACTAACCCCAGTGGCTCAGGGAGAATCTGTGTTTGGGGTTTTTCAGAGAGGGAGGAGCAGGTGGGGTGAGGAGGAAGGAAAGAAAAGGGCCTAGGGAGGGGTAGGGGCAGGAGAGTGAAAGAAATGGAAGAGAGGAAGAGGAAAGGGCGGGTGGGGAGACCTCTCTTTGTGGTCCTCTGGCTGGCCATTCCAGAGTCATTGTGGTCAGGAAAGGAAGGAAATATGTTCTGGCTGGGGAATTGGGATGTGTGCCCAGAAGATGCCACGCCCAGCTGGCTACTGTCCCTCGATGTCTTCCAGACCCAGGCTGCTCTCCCAGCAAATGGAAACTTCAGCCCTTCTCATTCTGGCTATTTGGGGTCCAAGGCCCAGTTCCCAGTGCCTCACCACCCTCACCCCAACCCCTACCAAGATGGGTTTTTTATTTGGTTAGTGTTTTGCTTTGTTTTGAAATGCTGGGGATTGAACCCAGGGCCTTCTCACTGAATTACATCCCCAGCCATTTTTATTTTTTATTTTGAGACAGGGTCTCATTGAATTGCCCAGTCTGGGCTCAAACTTGGCAGTTCTCTTACCTTAGCCTCCTGAACCAGTGGAATTACAGACATGTGCCACTAAGCCTGGCCCCTGTTCTTCCTGCTTATAAACTGAGTCATGGGCTTTGTTTGGTTCCAGTCCCCATCCCATAGTCAGCCTAGGACCCTCCAGCCGCCTCTGTGGGAATTAGAAAAAGAATTCCTTCCTTTGGGCACACCCACCTCTGTGCCAGGCCGCTCAGACTTGGAGGAGGAGCTGGGGGCTGGCCATCAGCCCACCTTTACCTCCAGGGGCCCAACACTTGGGGAACCTGATATTCCACTTCCAAAATCCTTCCCCTACACAAGGGCCTGCTGTTGGTTTGTGAACAGAAGCATACCTACTCCACCCCTACCTTGCATCACAGCTTTTGGACCAGCACCCCAAAATGATCCCACCTTATAGTCTCACAGAACCTCTCACTAAACACCTGCACCATTTTAATACTCAGAGTCTCTGGCCCTGAAATCTCATTTCCCTACAATGCCTGGTGAACTCTTACTCATCCTTCAGAACCCAATTCGGATGTGCCCTGCTCTCTGAAGCCCCTAGTTGTTCTCCATCCCTTGTAGAGCTAGTAACTCTACCCCAGAGCCTTTAGAATCCTTTCTTTTTTAATCCTCTCTAGGTTTCAGGGGTTGATCCCAGAACCCTGTTCCCTAGAGCCCCCCCCCACCTGTCCAAAGGCAGTAAACTCCATCCAATCTTGTATGAGCCACCTTCTAACTTGCCAGGCCCCCTGGAGCCCCACTGGGATTCTCTCCTCCCCAAGGCTGACAGACCTAGGGCAGAATGGAGAGTTGGAAATCCACATAGCCCAGCAGGCTCCCCACCCCCACTCTGCCCTCACTAGGGCTGGGCTTGACAGGAGATTCCCAGAACATCTGGTTGTACTTAAATCATCTACCCCGGACTGGACGACCCAGGCGGGCAGGTTCCTGCCTCTCTCCTTTCTGCCCCAGCCTCCTCCCCTTCCCAACCCAGCCTTCCAGCAACTTCCTTGACTGGTGCAGCCTCTGCATCCACCCTCTTGAACGCCCACCTCTCTGGGTCTGGGGTCCGGGAGCTCAGCTAGGCTCCACAGCCTCTCCTCTGCTTCAGCTCCTGGTGTGCACAGGGAGCCAATTCCTCCCTCTCTGACACCTTGGTTCGCATCCAGATAGCTGGCAGCCAATCCTGCAGCAACTTTTGCTGTCATTTTTCCAAAAACTTTTGTAAAATATTAACAGAAGAGCAGAGCCAGGTGCAATGGCCTGTGCGCCGATAGTCCCAGCATTCAATAAAGCTGAGGCAGAAAGATCACTTGAGGCCAGCCTGGGCAACATAGACTCTGTCCCCCCAAAAGCAAAAAACAAAAGAGGGAAATACAGAGGATATAGCAGATATCAAAAGATGCAGAAATCTGGGTGCGATAGTGCATACCTAGAGCCCCAGCAGTGTGGGAGACTGAGGCAGGAAGATGAGAAGTTTGTGCCCTGGGCAGCTTAGTGAGAGCCTCTCTCAAAGAATGTTAACAAGGGCTGAGGATGGAGCTCAGTGAGAAGGCCCTGAGTTGGATTCCCAGTGCTGGGGACTCCAAATTTGAATGTTCATTCTTTCATTCAGTACTACGTCCTGATGCCTAGATTCTGGGATTAGAGACTGAAATGGAATTAGACCCCAGAGTTTCTTAGAGAAATCAGAGAGAGACTGGTGGACAGACAAATGGAAGGTGCCATGTTGGACATGGGTGAGGGAGGCAGTGGGATGCAGTAGTTGAAGTTGGTCCCTGGGCTGAATCCTGGCGCCTTCGCTGTCCTGCTGCCGCCCCTGGGAGGGCCCCTTAATAAAGCCTGTCACCTCACAGGGTGGTGGTGGGATGCAGATAAAGTACAGTGTGTGGAAGCACTTTGCAAAGTGCTATGTGAGTTGTTGCTATTATTATTAGGCCTGTTTGATGCTTTTTCTGTACCCTTCAACCTTCAAGGGTCTGTCTACCCTTATGGGCAGGAGCCATGTTGAAGAAACTTCTATGTGGGGCTCCTAGCCCAGAAAAGCAGGCAGCTTGAGTACGCACACACACTGTGGCTACATAAGTACTAAAACATCTTTTTCTGCCTGTATTGAGAATTGAACCCAATACCTGAGCTACGGCCTCCCACCGCCACCACCACCTTTTTGAGACAGGGTCTTGCTAAATCACTATGTTTGCCAAACTGGACTCAGCTTGCAATCCTTCTGCCTCAGCCTCCCAGAATGCTTGGATTACAGGGGTGCACCACCACGTCCGGTTTAAAAAAAAAAAAAAACAGAAAACATGCCAGGTCTAGGGGCATGCACCTGTAGTCGGAGCACGGCTTCGAATCTGAGATCCAGAAAACTGCTCAGAGGGCGGGCCGGCCGTGGGAGGGGCGGGGGCTCGGTGCCCTCCCGGCCCGCCCTCCTGCGTGACTACCTTGGAATCCGGAGAATGAAGGTGGCCAGGCCGCTCCCCGGGTCCCCTGTCCCGCACCCACGTCGAGCCTTCTGAGGCTGGGAAGTGGAGGGGCGGGGGATCCGACGGCCTGCGCCCGCCCCCGCGCCCCGTCCGGCTCCGCGTCTGTGCGTCCGACCCCGTTTCTCCGCGAGCTGCTGCTTCGTCCCCTGTAAAATCAGGGTCTCGATTCTGGCTACTAAATTCCCCACAAATAGCAAATGCGGAAATGTGGTGAGAAGACAGGCGGAGGCTTCTGAGCCAGACTGTCTGAGTTCAAATCCAGGGCTGCCCTTTACCGTGTAATTTTAACGCCCTGGGTCGGCCTCCCCTCTAAAGTGGGTCAGCAGGTGTATGTTCCATCGTGTCGCTGGCCCAGCCGCGGCGGAGACAGCAAATCTGCCACTCGATCGTGATCCGTGCTTAACTGCCCCAAACACTCAGCTGGTCCCCATCCACTGCCTTTTCTCCAGCCAGCGCAGCTTTTGGCTCCTGGACTTGCGCCCCACCACTGGCCACACTTCCCGAAGCCAAGAGGGGTGCGCCGTCCCCCTCCCGCGGCTTCCTGTATGCCTTCCTGTCAGCCCCAAAGCCAAGAATCTGTAACCCTGTAAAGGTTCCTGTAACCATTTAGACTGATGTTCATGAGCACCGCCACTTCGTGTCCCCTACATAAGAAGGGAAGAACACGGCCAATTAAACTGACAATAATTTCTTATCACTTAGAATTTTTATTTTGTATTTATTGAAGAAGCGCTTTTAGACTTGCGTGGAAATACATTTTTAAAATTTAACTTTATTTTTATTAGTTCATGCTTTCCACACATAATGCTCACATTCATCATGGGGAATTTGTACCTGTACATAATATATCTTAGTTCTTCTTTTTCTCCCATTCCCCTCCCCTCCCTTCAACCCTTCCTCCTCCCCATTTACAAAAGCTTTATTTCCATTTTTTCCTTCTTTCTTTTTTTTTTTTAATTCCTTTCCCCTTCCTTCCCCTTCCTCTTCCCCCTCCCTTGTTCCCCTTCCCATATGAACATGTTCTTCTTACTTCCCAATATCTAGCCTCCATTTTGCTTCTTATTTACCTTTGGGTTTCTCACACAAGAGAAACAATGCAATATTTAAATTTGTGTGTCTGATTTATTTCACTTAAAATTACAATCTGGAGGTACATCCGTTTACCTAAAAATGTCTCAAGTTTATCCTTTTTTTTGACAGAGTAGTACTCCGTTGTAAATAAATACCACATTTTCTTTATCCACTCATCTGTTAATGGGCATATGAGCTGTTCCTAAGATTCAGCTATTATAAATTGTGCTGCTGTAAACATGGCATATATCACTGTGATGTGATGCTTTTAACTCTTTCAGGAAAATGCCAAGCAGGGAATAGCTGGATAAAATAGAACTTCTAGTTTTAGTTTTCTGAGGAATTGCCATAGTGATTTCCATGTGGTTGTACCAAGTTGGAAATACATTTTGTTTGTTTGTTTGTTTGTTTGGTGCCAGGAATCAAACTCAGGGCCTTGCACTTGCTAGGCAAGCACTCTAACCACTGAGCTAAATCCCCAGCCGGAAATACATTTTTAACATAAAATACTCATGTACATATTGTAGCAAGGAAAACATGGGTGAAATTAATTGATTAAGATTTCCTTAAAACTTTACCAAATTCAGGGTTGTGGGTATTGGTGAGGGAACATTTCTTAAGAGTCCTCTGCTGAATTAGTTATCGCCTCAGATATCAGCAGCTTTAGATTACAAACGTTTGTCTTTAGTCTCTATGTGTCAGGAACAGGAAGTGGCTTGGCTGGGTGGTTCTGGCTCATCATGGTCTCTGATAGAGTTGGAGGTGTCTGTCCTCCAGGGACTGCAATCACGTGGGGGCACAGCATCCACTTCCAAGTTCACTCGCCACTCACACGGCTGTTGAGAGACCTCGGTTCCTAGTTGGCTTCTGGCTGGATGCCTCAGGTCCTCACCACGAGGGTCTCTCTGTAGATCTTCTGTCACCGTGAGCTAGCAGCTGCCTCCTCCCCCACACGTGATTCAAGATAGCACAAATGAGCATTCAGGGCAGAAGCCACAGTCTTTTTATAAACAACAGCGGAGGTGACGGGTCATCTCTGCCATAATGTATTTGTCCCACATTGCTCTCAAAAACAAAACAAAACAAACAAAAACCCCAAAATTTTACCTACAGTATGGACCAAAACATTGTGGGGTTGTAATTATCCTGTCAGCACAACGGCAAAGCTGCCAAGTTCACACATGCAGGAAGGACAGCCACATTAAAGAGGCTGTCTAGCTGACAGATGCTAAGATGCTGTTGATTGTAAGTGTATACTGATTTCAAAACTGTTAAACTGGCCAGATACATACCTCTCCCCACAGTATTGGGGATTTAGCCCAGGCCTGCACATTGAGATACGTCCCCAGCCCATTTTATTTTACTGTATTATTTTTATTTTTATTGTATTTTGAGACAGAGTCTCCCTAAGTCACTAAGTTGTCTTGATCCTCCTGCCTCAGCCTTTCAGAGTCCTGGGACTTTGGGTATGTGGCACCATGCCTGTCGTATCTTAAATTAGATGAAACAGCATGTTACATAAAAACTTGAGAAATGGTGGTTCCAGAGTTAATTCAGAGCCTCAATTCCATCTTCAAGGACCCAGGTCTTTTTTATTTCAGGCCTGTCTTTATATTCTAATATTCTGAATGTATTTGCTGTCTCTTGATGGTTCCCCTCAAGGTCA
Source organism: Hystrix cristata (assembly GCA_004026905.1). Taxonomy (NCBI): domain Eukaryota; kingdom Metazoa; phylum Chordata; class Mammalia; order Rodentia; family Hystricidae; genus Hystrix; species Hystrix cristata. The sequence continues at coordinate 29,808 of PVJO010001762.1, read as the reverse complement.
CAAAATGATTGATCCAGTTTGAAGCATCCTATGTAGACAATTCCTCCTGGATGCCTCTTTTTGAGAGAAACAAAACCTTTCTCAGAGACAACCAGATTTTCCTTCTTGCAGCCTCTATAAGAAATTGTGTTACTACCTCAGTTAGGATTAAGTTTAGTTGTGTATGTTGGCTAAACCCAAGAGTGATTTAGACAGGATTGAAGATTATTCTTTCTCACAAAAAAGGAATCTGAAGGCAAGCAGTGCTGGTGCGGGGGCCTTAGTGTCAGTGCTATCAGGCACCTGGGTGCTACCACCCATCTCATGTAATTTCATTTGCAAATTTACCTCACATTCTAAAATGGCTGCTGAGTTCCAGCCATCAGATCCACATTGGTAGACCAAAGTGAGCAAGTGAACAAAGTTGTTCTTGAGCAGGATTATCTCCCTTAAACAACCTTCTCAGATGTCCCACATTTCTGTTTGCCTCTCATTAGACAGAACTTGGCCACACAGCCAGACCTAGATATAAGAAATGATAGAAGCATTTTTCAGCCAGGCATTTTGTTTCCTTGAATAAAATTCAATTCTTTAGGGAAGAAGAGAACGGTTGTTAGATGGCCGCAAGCAGTGACCTCCACTGTCATGCTTAAACCAGTCTCTGGTTAGAGAGACAAGCTTAGGGGAATTGACAGAGATTCGTCATGATTTGCTCCTTGTAACACGGGTCACGTTCCTTGAGGGATGATCCTTGCACAAAATCTGAACTCCGCGAAGGAGGAAGAAGCAGCCAAAGCAGCCACTGTCTGTTAATTACCAGCAACCATCGTCCTCCTCTTGCTGGAAGAAGCTGGACCCCACTCAGCCACCAGGGCGCTGGTCTAGAGAGGAGGCCGAGCCCTCCCCCGCCTGGCGAGCAATCTTACTCAGCCCGAGTTGCCCCTGGGATTTCAATCCCTCTGCCTGTGTTTGGTTTACAAAGGGGCAGTGACATGAAGAGACAGGAGGGGGTTCTTTGGGGGACTTCTAGAAAGGTTTCTCAGAGGCCGGAAGAAAAACTTATTTTCTTGGCCTCTGAATGTTGTCTGCATGTGCTGTCTGGGACTGCAGCATCGACCCTGTGGCTTTGAAAGATGTCATAGGACAAGGACAAAAATCAACATGATATGGGTGACTGAGAAAAGAAAGAAATACGATGGGAACAGTCATAGAACAGAATCCTCAGAAATACAAAACGGACTTAAGGGTGACTCTCAGAACTATTGTCTGAAGCTGAGCATGGTGGTACGTGCCTATAATACCAGTACTATGGAAGGGTGAGACAGGAGGGTTGCAGGTTCGGGTCCAGGCAGCACAATTTAGGGATTTAGCAAGACAGTGTCTCAAAATAAAGATAAAGGCTGGGGGTGTAGCTCAATGCAACAGCCCTGGGTTTAATCCTAGTACTGCAAAAAAGTAAAATTAAAACAATACCTATTGTCTGAACCAAAAAAGCCCGATAGAAAAGAGTACAAATAATATAGTTCCATCCATAGGAAGGTCTAGAACATGCAAAGCTGACCCAGAGGGCTAGAAACAAGATCCATCTGTTGTCCTGAAGAGGAGGGCTGAGCGCCCACGGACTTGGGGAAACTTTCTGACGTGACGTCTGAGCTCTACGTTTTACTCTGAAGGGTGGCTACCAGGTTTGTGCTTGTGGAAACTCAGGCTGTAGATTTGATTGTGTTTTGCAGTTCCAGGAGTGGAACCCAGGGCCTGTTCCACTGTTCCTGTCAAGCCCAGGACACCTTGACTGTTCCTGTCAAGCCCAGGACACCTTGGGACTTCTGCGCACAGGTCTGTGAAACAGAGACCCCATATCCAGAGGCCCCGCCCTCAGACTCCTGGTGCAGTTAGTGGAGAGGAGAGGTGGGAACCCTGTGGGCACAGTGCCTGGCACATGGCGAGGGCTCCTGCAGACCCCTGTCTTGCCTCGCCTGGCCCTGGTGACGGTGGCCTGGGCAGAGCAAGCAGAGGCAGGAGGAGAGGCAGAAACAGGGTCCAGGAAGCTCCAGGGAACAGACTGTGGGGCTGTGAATGGTTGGTGACACTAAGGATTCAGGCCTGGCTGACAAGGTGAATGGCATCATCTCTCAGGGTTCTGGCAAAGGTTCCGCCCATCTGCTTTTATCGCCAGGTAGAGGCTGGTGAGGAGAGGTGAGAGGCACAAGAGGAGGAGCGATTCTGAGAGTGTGTGAGTCTGAGTTACCTGTGAGCAGCACGGAGGAAGGGTAGGGGCTCTGCCACCTGCTAGCTGTGTGACCTGGGTTGTTACCCCCACTGTCAGAGCCTGTGTCCTCACATGGAAAGTGGGGGCCCTAAGATGACTTCCCTCATTAGCCTGCTTTGGACGGAAGAATGTATTTAAGTGCTTGGCACAGCGCCTGGTACATAGCAGGTGTGATCTGTGAGATTAAGCAGTGAAAAGACTGGTCTCACTTTTCGCACCCCGCCTCACCGGCCAGGGCGGACAGCCTGGGGCTCAGCTGCAGCTGACCAGGCACAGCTGACAACATGGGGCTTCTGAGCTTTCGCTTCACCCTCTCCTGCCTCCGCCAGGATGTTGCCTATGTGGCATTTCCTCTCCTTGTCCTTTTCTTTGCCTCGTCCCTCCCTCCCTTCCTTCCAGTCTCCACCCTGCCTCTTCCAGGAAGCCTTCTGTGGCCGCCCTGTGGAGACCGACCTCCCTACTAGGGCTCTGTCCACCCCCTTCCATTGCCCACAACCCTGCTACAGCCCCAGACTGCCAGTCCCAGCCCAGATAGGGCCCGGACCACAAGGATGCTCGCCCTCACCCCCACTGCCAGCTAGACAAGGGCTAGAAAGGGGTGGAGGGGGAGGTGGTGAGAAGGCCACCTGCCAGGGTGGCAGCAGACAGGCCAGCTAAATCCTTGACCTGTGATTTAAGGGGTCGGGCACAGTTCAATAGAGCACTCCAGGCTGAGTCCCAGCTCATTCACAGGGTCAGGAGGAAGAGGGGCAGAGGGGGAGGAGGGCCATCTCCTCCAAGAGGCCTGTGCCTTCATCTTGCCCTCTGGAGCATAACCCGGCACCCTGAAAGCCCACACCCTCATCTGCATCCCTGCAGAAGGTTGGGGGTGGCGCGTGGACCCAGCGCCTGGCACATAATAATGCCTCAGTAAGGCCCCTGCCTGTGAACACTGGAGCCTTTTGTTGTGTCCTGAGGCCACCGGCAGCTCTGCCCAGTTTCCAGGCTGGCCCTAGACAATGCTCCTCCTCCTTTGGAATTTTCCCCTAGACCTGGGCCGTACTAGGCAATAGGGGGAGGCCCTGGATCAGCACATGCAACACAGAGGTTTTCCTGGCATAGCCATAAACACTGGTCAGGTCCTAGGGCCATCCCATCCTCCAGCTTCCACTTACCCTGTGGTCTCTCCACCCACTGCCACCGGAATTTGCCCCCTGGCAGTGCTATGCAAATGAGATGCAAAGCAGGTAGAGAAGGCCATAGAGACTGGCCAGCACAGGAGACTTGGCTGCCCAATCCTGGGCTGCCCAATGCTGGGCAGCCAGCAGCCTGGGCTCCCCACCGGCCTGGACCTGGTCCTGCCCGTAAATCAGCTCCGTCAGCGTTAATGGCTCCTGACTAATTGCCTGGACTGGGGCTCCAGGGCTGGGTCGCCCACATTAAAATTCAATCAGGCCCAGTGCTGAGCTATTAAATATTCATTGGGAGAGCTTCCCGAAACCGGGCTGGGGGATGGGAATGGCTGGGTTAGAGGGACTGCCCTATCCCCAACTCCTAGGCCCTGCTCCCTAAGATTTTCTTTCTCTGTATCTGCCACCTGATTTCCATTCTGCTGGGCCTGCTTCCTCTCCAGAAGCCTCTGAGCCCTTTGGGACCTTTGGGACTCAGCTCTGTGAGACTTTTGGGAGACTGAGCTGCCCTGCGGAGGGAGTGTGGTGATAAGTCACACCAAGGGACTGTCCTCAGTGCCCTGCCTAGCTTTCCATGTAGGTCAGGTCACCTCACCTCAGGGACCCCCTACCCAGAGCCTCCGTGGACCCGAGCACAAGAAGGCCTCATCCTGAGCACAGTCCAGAAGGCCCTAGATTCCCAGCCCTGCTGTGTGTGCCAGGGGCTGGTCCTCTTCAACAAGGTCGGAGGGAGCATGGGGTCTGTGCTGGAAGGCAGGAGGGGGCTGTGCAGCCCCTCTCTCCTCTCCTCTTCCCCCAGGAATGCAGCCTGACCCAGCTCCTGGGCCCCTGCCTGATGCTGAGCAGGCTGCCTGGAAGTTCTCAAGGAGTGTGCCAAGGGGAGGAGGCTGGCCTGCGACCGGAGCAGACAGTGCACCCTCCCACAGACACCTGCACACTACAGTCAGGGGGGCCAGAGCACCCGGAGCCAGAGTGAATCACTCAAGGCACAGGACAAGAGAGGTATGGTGGTAACACGCCTGTAATCCCTGCACTCTGGCAGGAGGATCAAAAGTTGGAGCCCGGAGTGGTCAGTTTAGAAGGTAAAAAAGGTATCAGGAGATTTTCTAGTCCTCTGTGGTATACTGAGGCTCCTTTTCACACAGGCCCCTGGTCAGGAGGTTTCCGACTCAGGGAGGAGAATGAACGAGGAAAGATGCCAGGAGGGACCCATTCCCCTCCTCTTTTTTTCAGGGCTCTTCCCCCACCTTTGGACTGTTCCCTGCTGGTACCTGAGGCTGCAGCAAGGAATTCCCCAGCAGCGCATGGGAGGAGGCTAAGACTGCCAGAGCCACACAGCACCCACAGATGCTGTGGGGAGGGGTGGAGGCTGAGGGTACCAGCCTACAAGGTCAGTAGCAGCTTGGGGCCCTGGGAGGGATATTAAATTTGGGGGACACTGGAAGAGGGACTTATCCTGCTGTCTCTGAGGGCATCAGCTCTTGGCCCAGCCTGCGATTCTTGTCCGAGAACACGTATGTTCCTAGGGCCTAGGTGCTCTCCTAGCAGGAAATGGGCCCAAGAAGCACCCCCTCTCCAGGAGTCAGGCAGGCCCAGGGGCTGGGTACAGAACAGAACATGTCTGGCAGCCATTAGGAAGGGAGCTGGGGCTGGGAGGCCTCAGGCATCAGCAGGTCAAGAGTGACCCCAGCCAAGTGTCCGATTCCAAAGCTAAACGGCACAGGCAATCCAGGATTCCAAGCTCACCCCACGTGTGGTTCCCATTAGGGCTGACTGGGGGTCTTCCTGAAGGCCAGGCTGGATTCCTGAGGCCCTCCCCCTTCACAGGCCATCCCTCCTCAGGCCCTGTGGAATGTTTGACCCAGCCCTGCCTTGTGATATTGGGAAATGCCCCTCAAAATAGGCCTCCCCATCTTAGGATAGCTTGTTGTTATTTTGCAATTCCTTAAAGAGGACAAGGGATAGGAGTCTTTTAACCCTCTGGGAAGGGCTAATCCCTGAAGACCCCTGTACTGTGCCTGGGGAGTCTTCCCTCCTCTCCAGGTCAGCTGCTTTCATTCAGGCCACAGTCCTCTGGCCTGGATAATTGCAACTGCCCCCTGACCTTCAGCTCCCAGGCTGCTCCTCCTGTGCAGATCATTTCCCTCCCTACGAAACTTCCTGGAGCTTTCCGACCACTCTGCAGCCCTTGAAGATTGGTGCCCAGTGGGCCCAATCTGGTCCCCAGTTATGTTTGTGTTGTGGTATTTTGGGCTTTCACAATATTTTAAAGTTTTAAGAAATAGTTGTCAATATTTAAAAAGCTAGAGGCAACACATAAAAATTTCCATTTCTAGTTTTTCTTGAAACTATCCAGCAACACTAATCTTGCATCCCAGTGTGGCAATAACTGACTGAGCTGCCTCACAACTGTGGAATTCAGAAGGGTCCTTGGAGCTTTCTGTGCACCACAGTCCCCGCCAGTCCCTACTGTTGCCCGAGTCTGAGGACCAGGTAAAAGAATAGCCTGTCTCTCTCTGTCTCTCTCTGTCTCTCTCTCTCTGTCTCTCTCTCTCTCTCTTTCTGTGCTTGGGATGGAACTCGGGACCTCACACATGCTAGGCAAGTGAGCTACCACTGAGCAACACCTGCAGCGCTGAATATCCTTCTTACCGCGGGGCTAACAGTGACCTCTTTATCTTACTTCCCATCAGTTTCATTCCTTCTGGCCATTTATGTTCCTGTCCAGACCTTCCGGCACAGATGCTTCAGTTTGCTACAGCAAGCTCAGGTCTAAATCCCTTGACCCAGTGTGCGTGTCACTTCAGCCTCCCATTGCACACCTGCTCCCCCTTCCACCAGGTGACTCGAACCCTTCAACTCTTGCTTCCAGCTCATCAAACTTATTACTTCTCCCTGAGGGAGGGCACAGCCCTGTTTTCCCACTCCTGGGACTTTGCACATGCTGTTCCTTCTGCCTGGAATTCCTCTTCTCTTCTGCAACTTCCCCTTCTCCTTCACCCGCATCCCCAGACGACTCTGAGGGAGGTAGCTAGCCTCAGGTTGTCCGGTCCCTGTGATTTCTGAGCATCTCCCAGTGCGCCCCTGCCTGTAAGGGCAGGCCTTCCAGGGCTGTGAGGAGCCCCCTGTGGCCTCCCCACACCTCACTGTGCTGAGGAATCAGGCGCCACCTGGCGTGGAGCTCTCTGTGCGGGAGGGTTTGTCAGAGCAGGAGGGGGAGACAGCAGGCAACCTGTGACACCAAGTGAGGTCCTGGGTCCTGGGCAGGGAGGACAGCTGCGCCACCAGTGACTTGAGTGACTGGTTTCCTGGATCAGGGCAGTGGGGCCCTCTGCCCTAGGAATATTCCAGTGAGAATTCAAACAAACAAGCAAACATGCACTTTCCTAGCTTGTGTGAGGCCCAGAAGAAGGGAAGGAGGCGGGGGAGGAGAATGGGAACATCGGGTTCAGGGTCCTGGGCCAGTGTTCTCAAGAGAAAAACAGAGACCGGTTATTTGAAACTCTGCCGGCTCTCAGGGCAATCCCCAAACCCACACTGCCACCACCACCACCCGCCCGGCCTTGTCACCGGGCCCCACCTCCCTCTGGGAGCCGACGGTGCAGGGCCCTGGCCGGCCTCGCCTCCGGCCTGCTCCTGGCCCACACTGCCCGGGCTCTGAGACCAGGACGGGCAACTCCTCGCCCACGCGGGTCGTCGTGTGGACACACTGCAGGAGGACCCACTCGAGGAGCAGGTGCCGGGTGCTCGTCCGTGCACAGGGCAGGGCTCTGGGCGGTACTCAAGGTCCTCCAGCCCAGGAGAAAGGCAGCCGGTTCCGCCTCAACACCCAGGTCCGAGGCCTCCTCCACCGGGGCTGCGGCTATCAGGTCGCTCCTCCAGGGAAGCGCCGACCGCGAACGGGCGGACCGGGCCGGGATCGTCCCCACCTGCCTTCCCTGGGCAGGTTCTGAGCGCCGGGTGCTGGATCTTGTCACCCCGCGGACTCCAGCTGGGCCCCGCGGGAGCCGGATGGGTGAGGTCGCCGGCCTGCGGCGGGCTCGGGCGGTGCGCGGAAGGGGGCCGCGGAGCAGATGGCAGCAATTACGGTCGCGCTGCCCGCCCGCGGCCGAGGCCGGAAGATCCGCTGCGCCGGCCGGCCGGGGCTTGGGGGGCACTGCGCAGGCCGGCTTCCCAGGGAGAGGGCATGAGCGCCACGTGGGGACTCGCTTCCCCCGGGACAGGGGCCGGGAAATTCCCTTGGGAACAGTCCCCCTCCCAGAGCTGTTTCAGGCCAGCGCCCCCAAAAGCCCCAGCCTGAGTTTTTCAAACCTGCGATTTATTGATTTATTTTCAGGTTGAGTCCGAGGCGCAGGCCAGGAAGAGGCGAGTTGTAGGGATGTGCACGTTGGGACCTCAGTGGCACGGAGAGGGTGCCTGGAACCTTGGCAGGTGCTGACTCTTTGTGGGGGAGGGAAGGGGACCTTTGCTCACAAAGGGCCTGATAAGTCAGCCTGGACTGGCCCTGAGCCAGGGCTGCAGCTGGAGAGAGGGCGAGCAAAGAGCTGGGGCTGGCCCCTGTGGGTCAGGGGCAGGGTCAAAGAGAGCAGGAGGGATCCCCCAGCCCATGAGGGAAGCAACTGGACCCATTTGGGTCCCTGGTCCTTTCTCTCTTCCTGAACTCCCATCTTCACCCTGAACCTTGCCCCTGTGTCTCTTAGATCTAGAATCGGGCTCTGTGCAAACATCCCTCCACTCCCCACCTCCTTCCTTGCACAACTGCAAAGCCTCCTGTTTGCTCTGCTGCTCACCAACAGCAATCCATATGGGCACCAGAGACCTTTAAAATACAGATCAGGAAAAGCCACAGAACATGCTGGCTCGAAGCCACCTAGGCTCCCCAACCCCCCTTTCTTCCCTTCTTCCCTGGGCCCGACTGTGCTGACCTCTCCTCCTATCATCCCCCCTCTGCCCTGACATTGCTCACACCGGCTGCCTTTCTGTTTCTTGAACTTGACAGAGTCTCTCCCACCTCTGGCCTTGGCCTTGCTGGTCCCTTTGCCCGAACTGCTCTCCCAGGGTCCTTCACAAGATTATCGCTTTCCTATCACCCTGATCACAAAACACTAAGCAGTCCCATCTGCCTGATCTATGCTGCCATACCACCTTCTGTATTTCTTCCCCAGGATTCACCATTCTGTAATTCTCGTCCTTATTCACTTCTTTTGTGGTCTGTGTCACTGGCCAGAATGTCAGCTTTGTGAGCCCAGGACCTCATCTTCCTTGTTTTCTGCTAGCATAGTCCCTGGCACAAACCTTGCTGGTGCTCAATACTCCAGACATTTAAGGGATGAAGTGGCCCCTGGGGAATGAACTGAATGCTAGCCCATTTGGTCACCTCCCAAGAGAGTCTCCCTAGCAGGGGCCAGCTGCAAACACCTATGTCCACCTGTTCGCCCAGATGCCTGGCACACAGAGGCAAGCCTGTGGCTTAGTAGAACAATAATCTCAGCTGCCTCCATTTATTGAATACTTAGTATGGACTGGGCATTACTTTAAGTACTTTACACGGCTTAACTAGTTTAATTTGCACAACTTCCCTATGAAGTAAACACTAATATCCTCAATTTACAAAGCAATACAAAAATACACACACAAGAGTGTGCCTGGTCAATCAGCAAACACAAGCATGCTGGTCAATCAGCAAACACAAGCATATGTGGTAAGCATCGGCTTCATTAATGAGGACAGTATAACAGACCTAGAAGTGAGGGAAATAAATATAAGGGTGAGCCTGGGGTGGTTAATAACCACTGCACGAGGTGGAGTCAAACAGTATTGGAACAAGACCCTGGGCAGGGCAAGTACTGAGAGAGTCGGGATGCGGCTAGCTCATATGAGAGAGTTAGGGCAGCGTGGCCACAGCCGTGTCCATGTGCCAGGTCCTCACAGTACCCACGGTGGCCTCGTGCCAGAGCGGTGATCCTGCAACAGAGAAACCACCTTAGCGAATGGTGCGGAGGGTGTAAATGATGCCTGACTCCCAGGGCCACTCATGTAAGTGCTTCCTCAGCTGCAGAGGGCTTGCTCAGGAAAGAATCAGGGAGGAGTACAGGTTACCAGCAGAACAGCTGCAGTGCAACTATGCTGTGTATGTGTATATGTGCACGCATGCGTGCATGCGCATATGTCCTTGGCTTGGCACAGAGTAAAATTCCATAGATGTTTGTTGAGTGAATGCCTGAGCGAGGAAATGGTCTGGAGACCAGTGAGAGGAGGAAAAAAATGGAGTGAATGCAGCAGGGAGTAGAGACACCATGAGTCTCTGAGCCTCAGTTTCTTAATCTGTAAAAGATGGTGGTGAGACTTTGCCCCCCTTTCTGGCTCCAGTGTGAGTCAGCGTGGCTGGGACAGGAACCTGGAGGCCACTCCCTGCTGTCAGTGCGAGACTCCCAGAGCGGGCAGGGGGCGCTGAAGTGACCAGTGTTCCCCTCCCCCACATCCCGCTCCCCCTAGAATTTATAGATTCTTCATTGTCCTGCACAAAGGCCTTCCTGGGAGGGGGCGGGGCGAGCGAGGAGACTGGGGAATTAAAAAGTCAGGGGCAGAGCCAGCCACACCCGAGGCCCCATAAATCTACCCGGGCCCTGTGAGGTGGACTGGCTTGCCCTCCCCAGGAGAGGCCTGCGGGGCTCCTGCTGCAGCACCACTCGCCCTGCTGGCAGCTCTGGAGGTGGAGGGCTGGGGGCGCGTGAATGCGGGAGGGGCAGCTCACCTTGTGCCAGCCCTGGACCTCACCAAGCCCTTCCTCCGATCTTGCTCTCCTGTAGGGGGGGGGTCCCCTGAAGTTCTAGTTCTGAGCAGGAAAGGGGGCTTTCTGTGGGTGCCTGCCTCCTTCGGTGGGAGGGTCCTGAGGCCCAGATTCCCAGAAAATGGCCTCCTCCCCCATTCTGGCCCCTCGGGTAGAATTGACAGATGGTGCCGTGTTAACAGATGACATGGAAAGCAGAATTATTCTGCTGCTTGTCCCTCCATCTTCCCCCATGGAAGGGGGTAGCCCACAAACAGAAGGACAATGAACTCAAGTTCGAGGGCTGCGGAGTAGAGGGAAGGAAACGCTACAGGGCACAGGGGCCCAGGACGAGGCACACAAAAAGTCTAACTTGGAATCTCATCTCCACCCGTATCCGCCAGGGGATCTAGGTCCCTCCATCAACCTCTGAGCCTCTGTTTCCTCATCTATCAAATAGGTCTGTGGAAAACCCTATCTTACTCTCCTCCCTGGCTTTTATGAAGATAATTGGATGATTTGTGTTTGTAAAATGGGCTTTAAAACTTGTTAAGGAGTTTAAAAAAAAAGTAAGAAATAGCTTGTTATAAACTTATAAAATTACTTCTGAAACTTTTTTCTTGCAACACAATACAATAGACAGAAAACCATCACAAAGTTTTATAGAATTTTGCTTTTAATTATGTGTATGTCCAAGCGCCCTAAATTCAGACACAAGCATTTTTACTGTCAATTGTGGTCAGAAAACTTGAAACACTCAGAATCAAGGAAATTCTTGCACGATATCTCCAGAAGAGAATGGTTAATTGAAGGAAAGTAACAACACGAAATGCACCAGGCCAGGCGGAAAGAGTGCGGCCTGTGGAACCGCACGCTGGGGAGACCTGGCTGTGGGCAGCTCCGTGTAACTGAGGTTGACGGTGAGAGCTGGAGGGACTTCCTCAGGATTTAACTAACCGTTCTCTCAGTGGACAATGAGGCTGTCTTTGCCTGGTAGGAGTCCTTGAGCCTCAATCTTCAGGATGCTGTCCCTGAGCATGCACTAGGCTATGAATGCCGCTCACTCCACAGGGGCCCCGAGCTGAGCCAGAGAGAATGACCGCTCAGGGTGAGCCTCTGTGCCTGGACCCCGGGCTCCCCACTCCACTAGACATGCGGAGGATCTGCTACAGGTACTGTGCAGTCGTGGGCAGGACCCTCCTGCCTGAACTTCACCCATGACCCTTGTCCCCACCCTCCCCCGGGGCCATCATCTAGTGGGGGGAGCTGGTTACAGCAAGTGCTAAATCAATGCCAGACTTCCCAGGCTAGCTCTGAGTTATGAGCTGCTGGCTTTGTAATGTAGATCGTGGTTGGGGAGTAAGGGGCATGACCTATGGCAGGCCACACAGGACCCCCAGAAGGGGCCGGAGCTGGGGTCAGAAGCTGCCTCCTCCATTCTCTTCCCCAATCCACTGGTCCCATCCTGTGCCTGTGCTTAGGCTGGGTTAGACTGTTTCCCCACTGACCGTGGCCCCCACTCTACCTGCCACCAAGCCAGGCTGGGAATAGAGGGACTTCTGCTGGGAAAAGATCTCAGAAGAAAGGAAGAGGATGAGGTGCCAGTGTGTGTGGTTACCTAGAAGTGACTGGTAAGTGCTGTAAACCAGACTCAGCCTGTAACCCCAGCACTGAGGGAGGCTGAGGCAAAAGATCCCAAGTTCAAACCCAGCCTGCGTGACTTAGCAAGGCCCTGTCTCAAAAGAAAAAATAAAAAGGTAAATGTTGGGCCTTGATCCTTTATGCCACCTGACTGAAACATGCCTGTATCAGCCAGGATGTTATCTGTTATTTTACACATTCACCAGCACCCTCCACGCCCTCACCACCACCATCCCCGTGTACATGCACGGACATGTACAGCAAGGACCGAGCCTGGCTGGGGGAACTGGGCAAGGCCTGGAAAGCCCTCCTAGGGGCGTCCTGAGGAGGGAAGTCTGGCCAGGACACCCTGGCACAGGACACCGTTGCAGGTGGACAGAGAGTAAAAGAAACCTCACAGAGATGCTGGGTACCCAATTACCGTGCCAAAAATAGACCCCTGCCACCCTCCTGTGCACCTGCCCTGCCAAACCCCGCCTGTGTGCCTGCACCTCAGGCAATAGCCTGGTGTGGCTGTGGGATGCTGGCCAGTTCCTGCCCGCTGCTGTCACCTACTGGCTATGTCTGGCCTTGCGAAAACAGGACCCTAGCAGAGACTAAGGATTATCTGTGCAGGAACAGAAGTGGGTTTTCTAGGCTTGCGGGAAAGATAATTTGAACAGCGAAATGTAAAATCCCCTTTCCCTTAACTAGGTGTCGCTGAGGCCTTGCGACATAGGTTAAAGTGTCTCTATCCCTTAACAGTCATTCCTGCGTGGTGCTGAGGGCTCCTCAGGTCAAGGACAGACTGGCAGGGACCTCATACGTACTAAGTAGACAACACCGTGCTGGGTGCAGAAGACGCAGAGATGACCAAGGTGCGGAAGACAGCAAGAACGGCCCTAGTGATAGCTAGTGTGACAAGTGCCACAGCCAACAGAAGTGCCGGCTGCAGGGTCGCAGTTTTCAATCAACGGTTAGTGAATGGACTGGATGTACCTCAGTGGTAGAGCTCGTGCACGAGGCCCTAGGTCCCATCCCTAGAAACACACATGCACGCACACGCACATACACGCAGTTATCAGATGAATCGGTTAGAGTCATCTGATAATGGGGGACGGGGGATTCCTTCAAGGGAGAGTTGGGGAGGAAGAGAAAGGAACAGGCAGGGGAATCCTTCTGAGTCTTTCCGTTCTTTCCCCCATCATTAATTCCCAAGTAGTAATTATCTCATTGAAAGATTCAAACGGTGTGAAAGTTTAAAAAGCAAAATATGAAGGACCCCTTGCAACCCCTCTCCTGTCGCCTTATGTTAGCCACATTTTGTGCACCTCATTGAGAAATTCCCAGCCTCTGTGCGCATTAGAATCACATGGAGAGGTTTTTAAAGTCCTGTTGCCCAGGTTTGACCTAGGCCATTGGTGGCGAACCTGTGGCACATGTGCCTCAGTGGGCACGCAGAGCCTCCTGTTGGCACTTGAGTTGTTTTTTCTGAACTAAAACCTCAGTATTCAGGTTTGATTGCCATGTTGGTGCATTGCCATAAATAAGTGGGTTTAGGGTTGCAATTTGGGCGCTCCTCTCTAAAAGGTTCATCACCGCCCTAGAGCAATACCTCCCACTCTCTGCAGTGGGTTCCAGGTGTCACTATTTCTAAAAAGTCCTTAAGTGGTTACATTGTGCAGCTAATGTTGAAAACTACTGTTCTTCCCTTTCTATGCATTTACTAAAAAAGTATGTAATTTGACCTGCGTGTGTGTGTGTGTGTGTGTGTGTGTGTGTGTGTGTGTGTGTGTAGTGTACATTAGTTCGTGTCATTACATTTGCGTTTTCCCAATCAATTGACAACAAGGTGCAGAGATGTCTTCAGGGCAGTTCATATGGATGTCTTACCTTTTTTGCGTGTGTGGTACCGGTGGGGGAACTGTGGGCACTAGGCAAGTGCTCTGCCACAGGGTTGCTTCCCCACCAGCCCAGCCTTTGAGACAGGGTCTCACTAAATGCCGGGGCTGGCCTTGAGTTTGTGATTCTCCTTCCTCAGCTCCCGAAGTAGCTGAGATTATGGGTAGATGCCAACACACTCCACTGCCCTTCTCCTATTGGTAGACATTTAAATGGTTTCTAATTTTTTTCTTTTATAAACAATGCTGCAAGGGCCGGGGGTTTAGCTCAGTGGTTAGAGTGCTTGCCTCGAAAGCATGAGGCCCTGAGTTTGATTCCTGGTACAAAAAAAAAAACAAAAAAAACAAAACAAAAAAAAAAAACAATGCTGCAAGGTACATACAACATACCTTTATTGACATATTCAAATACTGTTTGGGCAATAACTTTCTTTCTTTCTTCCTTCCTTCCTTCCTTCCTTTCTTCCTTGTGGTACTGGAGATTAAATGCAGGCCTTTCTTACTGAGCTATATCCCCAGCCCTTTTTTATTTCATTATTTTAATTTTGATACATGGACTCATTAAGTCACTACTTTGCTCAGACTGGCCTTGAACTTGCGATCCTCCTGCCTCAGCCTCCCAAGTGCTGGAATTACAGGTGTGTGCCACCACATCCAACTTGTATTTTTTAAAATTAGTTAAAAGTAGAGGAAATTATATTTCCAATATTTTGATGGTTTAGATTCCAGACTGATCTTCCTGAGTAAAATAAGTTAAAAAGCTGGTTAAAATATAAATGCAAATTATTTTAAAAGCACAGAAGACCTGGCCAGATAACAAGAAAATATTAGGAAGGGCAGGAACTCAAATGGGAAAACGCAAAGAATCTGCTTTAGTTTGAGGACATTTGTTTTTTTTCTTTTGGTGCCAGGGATCAAACTCAGGGCCTGTACTTGCTAGGCAAACACTCTAACCACAGACCTAAGTCCTCAGCCCCCGTTTGAGGACATTTGTTGGGTCAGGGAAACTTGAGCTTCAATTTTTTACAGCCTTTATCGTTGGTGGAACCAAGCTAAGGAGTCCAGCAGGAGATTTCCCCAAAAAGCTGTCACTGCAAAGTGCAGGCCCTTAATGTAGGACTGAACCTGAAGTAAACCTGCCCTACGGTCAGCTCTGGGAGACTTAAGGAAGCTGCCTCAGTGTCAAGTTGATCAGGATGCTCTGTCTCTAAGCTGTAACCACTAGCTGCTCCTCGAACTGATCTGAACCCCGTTTTGCATTACCTGGGGTGATCTGGTACTATCCAGGTCGGGTATTTAGTTTCAAAGGGTTCCGGACTGGTAGTACTTCTAAGGGCTTGGCAGAAATAAAAACCACATTTTCTGAAGGAAAACACCTTCATCTTCTGCTGCAAGAAATTTCTAACACAATTTTCCAGGGAAAATAAATAGCAATTACTGAACACAAAAGGAAAACAGACACTATGAGCAAGATCCAGCAAAATCGATGAAGAGCAGAAACAGACTTGAAAGATACTCAGTTATCGGCTCCAAAGTACATAATAACCATGTTTTGCTTTATTTGAAGAAAGAAGATCAAGTTGGAAAATGCTTGCAGGGTATAGGAAAGCATAAAAGATGACCAAAAGATTTTTTATTTGTTTTTTTTTTTTTTTTTTGGTGCTGCGGATGCAACTTGGGGCCTTCACATGTTGAGCAATGCACTGCTACCAGCTACATCCCCAGCTCTATGGAGAGGTTTTGACAACAAGCCAAAACAATGAAAAAGTGAAATAATTGAAATATATTAATTACTGTTTGCTATAATTTACTAACAAAGAGCCAAAAGGAAATTCTAAAAATGAAAAAATAAAATCATTGAACTTTTTATACTTTGTTTTTATATGGTATAAGCAGATAAAGTGAAAATGTATATTTGGAGAGTCTTCTTTAAACTCAAAACTGAGAAAACAAGGGTTGGATTGGGGATTTAGCTCAAGTGGTAGAGCACTTGCCTAGCAAGTACTAAGGCCCTGAGTTCAATCCCCAGCACTGCTCCCCAAAATTGAGAAAACATACTTTGAAAAATAAATACATTAAATTCTTAAATTTTTCATAATTTGGAATAAAGGGATTGATTTTTTTATACAACAAGATATCCACCAGTGTCGGATTTTATATCTTGTATAATAATACACAGTACATAATTTATATCTTAATCCTCATCTGAAAACATTTAGCTTTATTTAGTTTCATTACAAAAAACAGCTACCAAGAAGACTTGGGTACTTCTGCATATCAATAACTCTTCGCATGATGGTTTTTATATTTAGGATAACTACTCTCAAGATATACATAGAGTTCTGTTATCCCAAAATAATTATATTTAGTATTCAGAATAGTGTCACACTACAGTTCAATAATATCCACTGGTAGCTCTTTATTCACCTAATTCATATTAATTTAGGAAAATTGAGAAATTGTACTATTTTCTATTACTGCTGTAACAAGTACCAGAAATATATTTGCTTAAAACAACACAAATGTATTCTCTTACAGTTCTTGGTGACAGAGCTCAGAAGGGTTCTTACTGGGCTAAAATCAAGGGGCCCGTAAGCTGCATCCCTTCCGGAGGCTCCGGAATGAAGCTGTTCCTTTGTCTTTCCCAGCTCCTGGGAGCCAGTTGTACTTCTTGGCTCTGGCTCTGTTCTTGCTTTATTCCAGCTCTGTCTCTGTTAGCACATCTCCTACTGTATCCTGTTCTGTTGTCACATTTCTTCTGTCCCTTTAGTTCCATTATTACATCAGTTTATAATGTAATGGCCCTCTGTTTCCTTCATTGCATCTCTTATAAGGATCCTTGCAATGATACTGGGCCCACCCAGATGATCCAGGACAGCCTCCCAATCTAGAATTCCTCCATTTAATCATATTGGAAAGGCCCTTTCGCCAGGTAAGATAACATATTCAAGGGTTCTGGAGATAAGATAAGGACGTGGACGTCTTTGGGAGCTTTCATTCAGCCTACCAGAATGTTAGTTCATTTCCACAAGTTTGAAATTATAGAACTTTTAAATAATTAAATAGATTTAATAGCAGATAAGACATAAGAGAATTCGTAAACTGGAAGACAGGTCAAGTGAAACTATTCAGAATGGCAGAGTAAAAAGAGATATTAACGTTGGAGATTTAGCTCATGTGGTAAAGCGCTTGCCTAGCAAGTGCAAGGTCTTGAGTTTGATCCCCCGCACCAAAAAAAAGAGAGAGAGAGAGAGATTAAGAAACTTGAGCAATAAACCAAGAAGGTCTAACATGTGTTTAATTGATGTTCTAGAAAAAAGAGTAGGACAGAGGCAGTGTTTGGAGAGAAATTTTCAGAATTAATAAAGGATAATTTCAATATCCCAAAACAGAATAAAGAAAAATTCAAAGATCAATTGCAAGAAAGCCATATCTAGATATTGGAATAAAATTTTAGAATGTCAAAAATGAGAGAAAATCTTAAAACCAGGAAGAAAAAAAATGTCTTTAAAAGAGACAGACTGAATTCTCAACAACATAATGAAAGCTATATCCAACAACTGCAAAACAGACATTCTCCTTGGAGGGGAACGCTAAGAATTAAAACTGAACCCAGAGCCTCTGCACTGAGCTACATCTCTAGCTGTTTTGTAACCTTTTATTTTGAGTTAGAGTCTCACTAAGTCACTAAATTGTCCAGGCTGGACTCAAACTTGTGATCCTCCTACCTCAGCCTCCCAGAATGC
Organism: Hystrix cristata; assembly: GCA_004026905.1. Classification (NCBI taxonomy): domain Eukaryota; kingdom Metazoa; phylum Chordata; class Mammalia; order Rodentia; family Hystricidae; genus Hystrix; species Hystrix cristata. The sequence goes on along the minus strand of PVJO010001762.1, from coordinate 12,355 downwards.
TGGGATTACACGCATGCGTGCCATGCATGCCTAAAATAAATACTCTTTTCAAATTTGGCAAAATTTGGTCATACACTAGACCCCAAAGAAAACTCGATTTATTTTTAAAAGTTTGAAATATAGGTTCTGTGACCACAATGGTAGAAATCAGTAACAAAGTATAATTTCATATGTTTGGAAGTTATTAAGCATGCTTCTAAATAATTCATAGATCAAAGAGGAAAGAACTCTGGAACAACTCAAGTAGTAATTAATAGAAAACTTAAAGTCTTAAATGCTTATATTTAAAGAAAGGATAAATGGAAATTAATTATTTGCTAATATATTTCAAAAGATTAGGAAAACAACAGCAATTTACTCTTAGGTTTACACACAAAGAATCAAATGAATGTACCATAACAATGTACAAAAATATGAGTGAATCTTAGAAATATTAAGCAATAAAAGGATATGGCAAAAGACCACATAGCATTATATCCTTTTAAATACAGTAACTACAAATTATGAATAAATATATACACACATTATATGTTCATATACACTTTGAAGCAATACACATATATTCAATAAAACAATACGTAAAGGGCAGTGGCGGAATAATGGACAACAGATTCAAAATTATAACTGCCTTAAGGACAGAAAGGTACTATTTGGGAAATTGTGCTAAGGGGTAGGGTATTGACAAGCTCTAGCTTTTGGGTGGGAGTTGGTATCACGAGTGTTTAGTGTTTTATTCAAAGTAATCGATAAACTAACCAAAAGCAGACTCTGCAGGGGTGAATAATGAGAATACGTCATTAACTAAAGATCGTGACTAATGTAATTCAACATGTATAAGGTCTAAGGGAAAAAAGAAACCAGCTTTAGGCTGAGGGCACCACTCAGTGGTAGAGCACTTATGTAGCATTCATGAAGCTCTCGGTTTGATCCCCAGCATTACATAAAAAACAAAACCAAACTGCGCCTGCATTAACAATGTATAGGTTTAAAAAGACACTTTAGAAAAAAGACAACAGCAAGAAAAACCATAAAGAATCTAGGACTCAACCTAACAGTGAATGGTCTTACACAGGTAAGACCATTTCTCACAGTCCTAGAGGCTGGGAAGCCCGAGATCAAAGATCCAGCAGATCCAGGGTCTGGTGAGGGCCTCTGTCCTTGTTCCTCCACAGTCATCGTCTCACTGTGTCCTCACATAGCAGAAGGCAAGGCCTCTTTCTGAGGTCTCTTTTGTGACACCCAAATCACCTCCAAAGGCCTCTGCTAGGATCATCTCCATGAGAGTTAGGATTTCAACATATGAATTTTGGAGACCACAAACAGTCAAAACACAGTGAATGTATATCATGTTCACGAAGGAGAAAATCTAGCACTATGAGGCAGTCGGTTTTCTCCAAATTAATATATAAATTCACACAATTCTTACCAAGTTCAACAAATTCTTAAAAATTCAACAATCTTATTGGGATTTATATGAAACAGTGAAAAATCTATCTTGAATGTAGTATCTAGCAGGTAGTCAGACAGACTACAAAGCTGAGGCAAAGAAATCAGCGTAGGTGGGCACAGGAATTCTCTAATAAGGTGATGTAGGAGAACTCAAACACACTGGAACACATTTATATGTGATAAAATGATACCACGAAGCAGAAAACTGTTCACTGGATGGTGTTATCTCACTGAAATGTAGAATAGTAAGGTTAGATCCTGTATTAGTCTGCTCGAACTGCCATAATGCAAGGCACACACTGGCCGGCCTAAGCAACAGATACTTACTTTCTTTTTGTTCTGGAGGCTGGAAATTTAAGATTGAGGTGCCAGCAGGCTTGCTTTCTGGCAAGGGCCCTCTCGGGTTTGTGGCCAAAGCCTTCTTGCTGCCCTTCTTACACCCCTTAACTTGTGCAGACACAGAGAGTTTTGATGTCACTTCCTTTTTTTGTAAGAACGACAGTCCTGTAGGACAAGAACCCCATCCTGCCCTTATAACCTCATTTAACTTTAATTATAACCTTAAGGGTCCTGTCTATGAACGCAGTCACTTTGCGAGTTAGAGAATCAGAATCTGAATTGGGGAGGGACACGATTCAGTCTGTAACAAGAGCCTTTCCTCAGTACAGAAAAGTGAATTCCAGATAGATTTAAAGAACTTCTTTTTTTTTTTTTTTTTTTATGGTGCCGGGGGATTGAACTCAGGACCTTCTTGCTTGCAAGGCAAGCACTATAACCACTGAGCTAAATCCCCAGCCCCAATTCTAGATAGATTTAAAGACTGTTAAAAACAAAACTACAAGATTAGTAAAAGAAATGATGATCTCTGTGTATGGGAAGTTCTTCTTAAACAAAATACCAAAACAAATATCAGGAAAAACGTTGATGCCTTTAACCAGGATTTCTGGGACTGGGGGTGCATAGATAGTCTTCGTTTAACAACACACCTGTCTGACAGCTGTGAGAACTTACGACCCACCGCTCAGACCTATGAGCCATCTTTTCTTTGTACAGTTCTATACAACTTGTTGATAAAGCTTCACTGTCTTTTTTAGTGCAGTATACTTTGTTTCTACCATACTATAATTTTTGCTGTAGTACTGTACAGTACAGTACAGTATGTTCTGTTATATATTACAGTACTGCATGTAAGAGATGCAAATAAAAGCAAAGTCATCAAGTTGGAGTTTCCCTTGACCATCTTTGTTCTGAAAATGGTAACATACATACTATATACAATGCCTCATTTAACAACCAATTCAATGACTTAGTCTCAGGAACAGAACTCAGTCGTTAAATGAGGAAGGTCTATATATAGTTCAGTGGTAGAGCACTTCCTTAGGATGCCTATAATCCCAGGACTTGGGAGGCTGAGGCAGGAGGATCACTGAGTTCGAGGCCAGCCTGGGCTACATAGTGAGTCCAAGGCTGACTTGAACTACATAGCAAGACCCTATTTAAAAAAAAATTCAGGACTTCTTTCAATAAAAGTTGCTTCAGATAAGCTAACAGGTTTCTTGCCACATCTTAAAACCCACCTGACAATAGATTCTCTAAACTATTAAAGGAAATTCCTGAAAAATCAGAAAGAAAAGGACAGGCAAATCCTACAGAATGATTCCAAAATTGGACAAGGATACAATAAAACGAAACTGTAGACTAATATTCTTTTTTTTTGTAGACAAATATTCTTGATAAACATAGATGCAAAAATCCGTAATAAAATACTTGCTAACTGAATTCAACAACACATTAAAAAGATCTTACACTATGATCAAGTTGGTTTCATTCTAGGGATGGAAGGATGGTTCAACACATGCAAATTAACAAATATAATATACCACATAAATAGAATCAAGAATAAAAATGACATTATCATCTCAAATGGTGCAGAAAAAGCCTTCAACAAAATTTAACATCACTTCATGATAAAAGCCCCACAGAAACTAGATTTGGAAGGATCATTCCTCAATACTGTAAAAGCCATATGTAGCAAGCCCAGAGACAACATCATTCTGACTGGGGAAAAATTGAAAGCATTTCCTCTAAAATCAGCAACAAAGCAAGGATTCCACTCTCACCACTCTTATTCAATATAGTTCTTGAAATTTTAACTAGGGCTGGGGATTCAGCTCAGTGGTAGAGTGCTTGCTTTGCAAGCACAAGGCCCTGAGTTCGATCCCCAGCACAAAAAAAAAAAAAAAAGAAAGAAAGAAATTTTAACTAGAGCAATTAGGCAAGAGAAAGAAATAAAAGGGATGCAAACAGGAAAGAAGGAAGTCAAGTTATCCTTGTTTGCAGATTGTATGATTGTATACTTAAAAGACCCTAAAAACTCCACCGAAAGACTTAGAGCTGACAAATGAATTCAGCCAAGGAGGAGGATATAAAATTAACATTAAAAAACCAATAGCCTTTCTATATACCAATAATGGACTAGCTGAGAAAGAAATCAGGAAAACATCTCCATTCACAACAGCTTTAAAAAATACATAAGGCTCATTCTAACTAAGGAGGTGAAAGTCTTCTACAGTGAAAATTTCGGAACACTGAAAGAAATTGAAGAAGACACCAAAAGTTGGAAAGACCCTTCCCCCAAGTTCATGAATTGCCAGAATTAATATTATAAAATGGCCACACTACTAAAAGTGATCTACAGATTCAATGTGATCCCCATCAAAATACCAATGACATTCTTCACAGAACTAGAAAAAAAAATCCTAAAATTCATATAGCAACACAAAAGACCCAGAATAGTCGAAGCAATCTTGCAGAAAAAAAGTAAGGTTGGAGGCATCAAAATATCTGATTTCAATCAAGGGTCTGTAATCCTAGCACTAAGGAGACTGAGGCAGGAGGGTCACAAGTTCAAGCCCTACCTGGGCAACTTAGTGAGACCTTGTCTCAAAATAAAGGATAAAAAAGGCTGGGGATGTAGCTCAGTAGTAGGGCACCCATGACTTTAATAACCACTAGTTCAATAAGTAATAAAAATTTCAAAAATTTAAAAATAAAAATTATCCAATTTCGAAGTATACTACAAAACCACAGTAATAAAGAAAAGTATGGTAGTGTCACCAAAAAAAGACACGTAGGTGAAAGGAACAGACCAGAGGACACAGAATCAAACCTGCCCAACTATAGCCATCTGATTCTGAACAAAGGAGTCAAAAGTATACAGGGGAGGAAAGACAGCCTCTTTAACAAATGTTGCTGAGAAAACTCGATATTCACTTGTGGCCTAGATCCCTGTCTCTCAACCCAGGGAAATCTTCCTAGGCTTAAATTGCACAAATCAATTTAAAATGGATTGAAGACCTAAATAAATGTAGGACCTAAAATTTTGAAACTGCTAAAAGAAAATGTAGGGGAAACACTTGAAGCAACCATAGACCTGGCAAAGGCTGCCTGAAGAGGGCTTCCCTGGCACCAGAAGGAGCAGCAAGAATCAACAGATGGGACCACATCAAATTAGAAAGGTCTGTACAGTGAGGGAAACAACAGAATGGAGAGACAGTCTACAGAACAGGAGAAAATCTTTGCCACCTATTCTTCTGACTGAAGATCAATATCTAGAATATATAAAGAGGGGCTGGGGATTTAGCTCAGTGGTCAGAGTGTCTACCTCGCAAACACAAGGCCCTGAGTTCGATCCCCAGCACCAAAAAAAAAAAGGAAAATGGGTGCCTCATTGGACAGACAGACAATAGAATATATAAAGAGCTAAAAACAATTTTTTTTAACATCAAAAAGATCAAATAGCCCCTTCAATAAATGGGCAAACGAATTGAATGTTTCTCGAAAGAAGTGTAAATGCAGTAAGTATATGAAAAAATGTTTAGCCATTTGGGAAGTATGAATCAAACCTACACTGAGATTTTGTCTCACCCCTGTCAGACTGGCTAGCATCAAGAATACAATAAACAATAAATACTGGTGAGAATGTGGAGAAAAAGGAACATGTCTACACTGCTGGTAGGAATGTAAATTGGTCCAGTCACTATGGAAATCAGTGTGGAGTTTCCTCAAGAAAAGTAAAAATAGAGCTACCATTTGATTCAGCTATATCAGTCCTTGGAATATACCCAAAGCAATTAAAATCAGCATATTACAGAGCAACCTGCATCCCCATGTTTATTGTAGCACAATTTGCAATAGCCAAGATATGGAACCAGCCTAGGTGCCTATCAAGAGAGAAATGGATACAGAATATTTAGTATGTATACACAATGGAGTATTAGTGAGCCATGAAGGAGAATGAAATTCCATCATTTTTAGAAAAATGGATGGATCCAGAAATCGTGACGTTGAGCAAAATAAGTCAGACTCAGTCAAATAGCACATTTCCCCTAATATGTGGAATCTAAAAAAGATGACAAGAAAGTAGAAGGAAGACTATTATCAGACAAGAGGGAGGGAATAAGAGGGAGAGGGAGGAGAGTATAAAAGCAGGTAATGGGGGAATAAACATCGTCAAAATATATGCTGCCGGGGCTGGGGATTTAGCTCAGTGATTAGAGTGCTTGCCTTGCAAACACAAGGGCCTGAGTTCGATCCCCGGCACCACAAAAAAAAAAAGGAAGAAAAAAAAATATATATATATGCTGCCAGTCAGGGAGGTGACGGAGGGGTGAGAATGACCAAAGTAGGTTATACACAGGTACAAATCTGCCAAAATAAAATCCACTAATAGGCATAGCCAGTATGCACTAATAAAAAAAGATGTGAAACAAAAAAGATTTTCCTGGAAAAGAAATCCATTGGACACTGGGCAGAGGCCATGAACAGGCAATTCCCAGGAGGCATAACAAGAGCATGAGAAGAGATGTTCATCTTGTTCACAGTCAGAGAAATCCAAAGTCAAATAGTTACGTTGCTTTATAGCTCTGTATTCACTGAAAAAACTTAGAAGGCTGAATAATGAGGCGCGTTGGCCAGGATGTAGGGAAACACGTGCGTGGTTGGTGGCACACTGCAGGACAGAGGGCAGCCCGATGCTGCCGGTCAATAAGCATGCACATGCCAGACCCCCCAGCCACCTTGGAACAGATCCACAGCTAGGTGAGTACAAGGATGTTCTCTGGAGCAGTGTTTGACTAAGAGGGAAAATAAGAGAATCCCAGAGAGGGCCCTGACATTGAGTTGCCTAACCAACACTGGCAGCTTATTATCCTGGAACTTTTTTATCCTGTGAAAAAAAATAAACTCTTATTTCTTAGCCATATGCATCAGTTAGAATTCAGTTGCAAACAATAAAAATAAATCTGGTTAGTTTAAACAGACAGGATTGGAAATGTAGGTTCTAGGTCAGGAACAATGCCAAGTTTTAAAAGTCACATGAGCCTTTGCCTGTGGTTGAAAAAACAAGTCTCTACTACAGGAAGCTGATGAATCAGGAAGCCGCTCACCCGAGCCCGCCTGCTGCTGTCGTGATCTGTGACAGCAAAACGGATGTCCCATGCTTTGTTCCAAATTTATGTCTTGTGCAAGAGCAGAAGCTAAGCCACAGATTCTTAGCTTGGGGGAACCTAGGAAGTACTGTTTAGCTTTCTGGCTTCTGCCTTTCAGAAGAAACCCTGAAAGCAGCGTTGGATCAATGTTGAACGGTAGGTCTGTTACAGACACCACACTACCAAGGTCGACTTTTGGTTACTCACAACCAGACACGCTCCTCGCTGCTACCTACACATGAAGCCACAAGGTAGATCGTCAACACGGTATTGAGAGCAACAAACTCAACCAGAAAGTGCTCTGTGGCACAATTGATGACAAGACAGATTAAAGCACACACACGAATCAATGCTACCTTTTTTGATGGAATGTACATTTTTAAGGATATATAAAGGCTGACTGGTAAAGGGAGGAGGAGAAAGAGTGTGGAGACTGAGGATGAAAGGGAAACAAAATAAATTAAAATAAAGCAAGAGAATAAGCCAGGCCTAGTGGCACACGCCTATAATCCTAGCACTCAGGAGACTGAGGCAGGAAAATTGTAAATTTGAAGCCAACCTAGGCTACCATAGCAAGTTCAAGGCTGGACTACATAGTGAGACACTGTCTCAAAAAAAAAAATTAAAAAAGGAGTTGGGGATTTAGCTCAAGTGCTAGGGCACTTACCTAGCAAGCACAAGGCCCTGAGTTCAAACCCCAGCACACACACACACACACACACACACACACACACACACACACAAAGTAACAACAAAGCCCAAGACAGCAGTCCTGGACAAAAGTAATACAAATGGAACAACATGATTGGCTCACTTTTCTACATCTTAGGTCCACTTCACTAAATTTAATATTATTTTAAAGAATAATTTAATAACAATCTATTATTAATAATTTACATATTTCTTATTTAATTACCACGGCAAAATGAATCCATTAAATTGAATACATCATAATTTCTAGACTCTTAAGTTGACAATTTATGCTTTGATTTCCCAGAACTTCAAACACCTGGAGGCCCCCACCCCACAGTTACCCTGTGAATCCCAACCCCATCTAATGAGGCTCCTGCACTCTCACCCGCTCTGCCTCTGGCCCTCCCCGAACCCTGCTCCACCCAAGATAAGGCGCCTTCAGGCAGGTGGAAGAAGGCCGCTTCAGGCACATTGGCAAGAAGGCTGAAGGAGGGCGAGGCTGGTCCTGCTCTCAGGACTGCCGGCTGGGAGGAGCTGCCGGCTCAGGTGCAGCCCCGTCTGGTAGGATCTTGGAAGCCTCTTGATCGGCTCCAGACCCAGAGCGCCCTCCCCTCCTCGTCCCCAATCCCTTCCTAACCCGCTTGACCCGGCTCTGCCCCGGGAGTTTGCAACAGTTCTTTCCACGAAAGTCCGGCCATCTGTTCCCCGCAGTGCTTCCTGGGGAGGGAGAGTCTTTCTGGCCACTCCAGAGACCAGCGAGTGCACTCCGAGGCAGCTGGGGGTGCTCTGGGCCCTTGTGATGACCACCTCTTGGAGACCATCACCTAACTCCAGGTAAGGCTCCCGGTTGTGGTCCTCCCACCCTCCCCGGGCTCCCTATCTTCTTCCTGGGGCAGGGGTGAGGCGCCTGCCAGGATAAAGCATTTTCCTGGGCTAGGGTTACAGCTGCGGGACACCACCCAGGACCAGGGAGACACTGCTCCTCCCCATTCTGTGTCCTAGCTGCCAGCTGCCTGCGGAGACATTGCCTTCTGGCCCCGCCCTGGAAAAGGAGGAGCTGCCCTTGCAAGGAGGAGGGCCAGACATGTCTGAGGCACTGTCCTGCCCTGACCAGGAGACACCTGCCCCAGACCGCAGGCTGGGGGCCCTGTACTGGGCCTGTGCCCACGATGACCCTGTCCAGCTCCAAGCCGTACTGGATGCTGGGGTGTCCCCAGAGGAGGCCACCCAAGTGGACGGCAATGGGAGGGTGAGGTGCCCCGGGGGGCAGCTCCATCTCCCCACCACACTGTCTTCATCTGGCTTCTTGAGTTTCAGGATCAACCCGCACTGCCTGGTCCTGGCAGGAAGCGGTGGATGAGGGCGGTCTTCACGGTGCCGGGATGACGTGCCCTGGGCCAGGTGTGGGTTTAGAGGCACAGGTGTCTCTAGGGAAACCCTGCAGGAAAATGGGGACTGAGCTGTCCCACCCCCAGACAGGCCTCATGGTTGCTTGCTACCAAGGCTTCGAGAGCATCGTGGCCCTGCTCAGCCGCTGTCCTTTCCTGGATGTGAACCAGCAGGACAAAGACGGGGACACAGCCCTCATGCTGGCTGCCCAAGCAGGTGCGAGGCTGCTGACCCCCCACTCTCCACCCGCCATTAGGGCCACATCCTTGACTGCCCGAGTTTCTACTACCATGCCAGGCTCTGCAGCATTGGGCGCAGGGTAGGTTTGGAATCCCATCGCCCTCTTTCCTGGGAAGCCAAACTCTGCCCTCCCTGCCATGCAGGCCACGTACCTCTGGTGAGTCTTCTGCTCAACTACTTCACGGGCCTGGATCTGGAGCGCCGGGACCAGCGGGGGCTCACGGCGTTGATGAAGGCTGCCATTCGGGACCGCTCCGAGTGTGTGGCCACCCTCCTTATGGCAGGTGCATGGAGCCTGGACTGGGTGTGTGACCTCCAGTCTCTTCCCCAAGCCTCCTTACCACACACTAGGTCAGTCATCATTTATCGTAGACAGGGGATAGGCAGAGATGGAGGATCAGATCAGTCTAGGTTGGCTTCCTGGAAGAGGAGAGCACACCTCAGGCTTCTCACCATTAACAAGGTCCAGCTATTGATAGCTCTGTCTCTGGACAGCCCAGAAAGGAAAGCTTGGGAGGGTAATTTAGGCCAATTATAAAACTGAAGATAAAAATGGGCTGGTATCTGGAACAAGACTCTTGGGTTCTAGTCCTGGCCCTCCACTGGCTAAGGGACCCTGGGCAGCTGGCTTCCCTCTGTGGGCCTTGCCAGCTTTGTGAGGGGGTGTTGGCCTTCTCTGGGGTGATCTCGAGCTCTGACCTCTAGCTGGGCCTCCAGGGGACACAGCGATGTGTAAGGTGAGACTTGTGGCCTTGTGGAATTATTGAGTGAAGACCACACGGTGGAATCGTGGGCCCTCACTGTTCCCTCTGGGGGATCCCAACCTCTAGCTTTCCCTCTCCACAACCCCCACCTGGGTTTGGGGTGAGAAGAGAAGGAGTCCACGCCCCTTCCTTGTCTCAGAGTGACTGTCCCCCCTTCCCCATGATTAGAGAGGTGTGATGATGAAGAGATAAACCAGCAGACTCCTCTCCTGCACTTGCCCAGAGGCCACGAGGCTTCCGCTCCTCTGCTGGCTCCTGGGTTCACAAGGCCCCAGTTCTACTCGGGGTTCGAGACCCACAGCAGGCTCTTGTGGTCTCTGCCTGGCTAGATGCCATCTCCCGTCAACAGGAAGTTGCAATACTGGCCTCCCATGCTGGGACTCTAGTTTTGTATCTAACCCAAGTCAGTCTTCCTGCTACAGATTATCCACCCCTTCACGAGTCCCTGCTCCCCGTCCTACCCCTCGTCACCCTGTGCCCCCTCCCAGGTGCTGACCTGACCTCTGTGGACCCTGTCCGGGGCAAGACAGCCCTGGAGTGGGCCCTGCTGACTGACAGCTTCGATGTGGTGCGGAGGATCCGGCAGCTGTTGCAGCGGCCCTGCGCAGAACAGCTCAACCAGCACTACCAGCTTGAATGGCCAGCCTTGCCCGGGCTCGTGGCCCAGGCCCAGGCTCAGGGTACCCCGTCCTTCCTACAAAGGTTGCAGGGCACCCTGAGTCTGTTCTTTGCCCAGTCTCCTCAGGAGGGGGGAGTCCTGGACCACCTTGTGACCATCACTACCAGCCTGGCTAGTCCCTTCCTTGCCACTGCTTGCCACACTCTTTGCCCTGACCATCCACCCACACTGGGCACCCGAAGCAAGTCTGTGCCAGAGTTGCTGGGTACTGCCCCACCTCCTCCCCTCTCTCCCCAGCCCCCCCAAGTGGTCTTCGGCTCCCAAGTCTTTGTCCCCTACAACCCTCAGGGCATGTTCTCTCAGTGGCTACAACCCAGGGACAGTACCAGCACCAGGTCCCTCGTACCCAAGATCCTCCTCTCCAAGGCACCCTCGTCCCCCAGCCAGTACAGGCTGATGATGCCCAGGCATGAAAGGCGTCAAAGTCTTACCCTTCCACTCTGGCAATACCAGGAGCTCAGGATGAAGAGGAAGAGACAAGAAGAGGAGTCCAGGAGGGCACAGAATTAGGGAAAGATGGGCAAGGCCAGGCTGGGAGCAGGTAACCAGCCCCTTCCTAGGCATCTTTCCCACCCAGAGCCTCTTCTAAAGCTTTTCCACTGGCCTCTGCCTAAGTGAACCTGCCTCCAACCTATGTACAAGATTATTCATTACAGCACTGTTTGCAATGGTGGAAGAATAGAGTAGAGCCAACCAAGTGTCCATCAATAGGGGGTTGACTGAATTGATTACAGGGTAATTACTATATGCCATTCACAGTATTGTATACAGTGCAGTATAAAGCAAGAGTAAGAGCTGGGCACAGTGACGCAAGCCTGTAATCCTAGCTAGTCAGGAGGCTGGAGCAGGAGGATCACAAGTTTGAGCCCAGCCTGGGCAGCTCAGCAAGACCTTGTCTCAAAAACAAAAAGATGAAAAAAAAAGACAAAAGGATGAGCTTACAAGGTAGAGCAACCCTGAGCTCTATTCCCAATACCATGAGAATAAGGAAACTCTTATATTCTATTACAAAACTATCTTTGATATGTATGAAATGAAAACAACTGAGCAGTGGGAAATCATATCTAACACGATACTATTTGTCAAAATAAAATTTTCACAAAAATAAACATGACCACGTTAAGATTCCACCTCACTCCAGAAAGAACCGCGTATATGGGAAAATCAACCAATAACAAATGCTGGCAGGGCTGTGGGGAAAAAGGAACACTCCTCCACTGTTGGTGGGATTGTAGACTGGTCCAACCACTGTGGAAATCAATATGGAGATTCCTCAAAAAACTACAACTGGAAGTTCCATTTGACCCAGCTATTCCCCTACTAGGGATCTTCCCAGAAGAATTAAAATCGTCATACCACAAGGACATATGTACCACCATGTTCATAGCAACACAATTTGTAATAGCTAAGTCTTGGAAACAACCTAAATGCCCAACAACTAACGAATGGCTAGAGAAAATGTGGTTTTTCTACACTATGGAGTACTACACTGCCATAAAAAAGGATAAACTAGAGTCATTCATATATAAATGGATGTTTCTTGAGAACATACTCTTAAGTGAAATAAATCGGACACTCATGAGCACGCATCGAATTGTTTCTCTGATATGAGAGACCATAATTGTAAATAAGGACAAAGAGGTGTAATAGAT